>JAJPUD010001735.1:96451-109209 GCA_023553655.1 Myrmecobius fasciatus | reverse complement strand
ATGTTGGATTTTATCAAATGCTTTTTCTGCATCTATTGAGATTATCATATGTTTTTTGTTAATTTGGTTATTAATATAGTCAATTATGTTAATAGTTTTCCTAATATTGAAGCATCCCTGCATTCCTGGTATAAATCCTACTTGGTCATGGTGTATTATTCTGGGAATGATTTTCTGTAATCTCTTTGCTAATATTTTATTTAAGATTTTTGCATCAATATTCATTAAGGAGATTGGTCTATAATTTTCTTTCTCTGTTTTTGTTTTACCTGGTTTAGGTATCAGTACCATGTCTGTATCATAAAAGGAGTTTGGTAGGAGTCCTTCATTCCCTATTTTTTCAAATAGTTTATATAATATTGGAGTTAATTGTTCTTTAAATGTTTGGTAGAATTCACATGTAAATCCATCTGGTCCTGGGGATTTTTTCTTAGGGAGTTGATTAATGACTTGTTCTATTTCTTTTTCTAAAATGGGACTATTTAAGTAATTTATTTCCTCTTCTGTTAATCTGGGCAATGTATATTTTTGTAGATATTCCTCCATTTCACTTGGGTTATCAAATTTATTGGCATACAGTTGGGCAAAGTAACTCCTGATTATTGCTCTAATTTCCTCTTCATTGGTGGAAAGTTCTCCCTTTTCATTTTTGAGACTAACAATTTGATTTTCCTCTTTCCTTTTTCTAATTAAATTAACTAGAGGTTTATCTATTTTGTTGGTTTTTTCATAAAACCAACTTTTAGTTTTATTTATTAATTGAATAGTTTTTTTTACTTTCAATTTTACTAATCTCTCCTTTTATTTTTAGGATTTCAAGTTTGGTATTTGATTGGGGGTTTTTAATTTGTTCTTTCTCTAGCTTTTTTAGTTGCAAGCCCAATTCATTGATTTTCTCTTTCTCTATTTTATGCAAATAAGCTTCTAGAGATATAAAATTTCCCGTTATTACCACTTTGGCTGTATCCCACAAATTTTGGTATGTTGTCTCATTATTGTCATTCTCTTGGATGAAATTAGTAATTGTGTCTGTAATTTGCTGTTTCACCCATTCATTCTTTAGGATAAAGTTATTTAGTTTCCAATTGGTTTTTGGTCTATTTTCTCCTGGCCTTATATTGCATGTGATTTTTATTCCATCATGATCTGAAAAAAATACATTTATTATTTCTGCCTTCCTTCATTTGATTTTGAGGTTTTTGTGTCCTAACACATGGTCAATTTTTGTATAAGTTCCATGGACTGCTGAGAAAAAAGTAAACTCCTTTCTGTCTCCATTTAATTTCCTCCAAAGATCTATCATACCTAACTTTTCTAACATTTTGTTATATGATTATATACCAATTCTCATGGACATGGCTCTCTTTAACATTGAGATGATTTAAGACAGTTGCAATGGTTTTGTGATGAAGAGAGCCATCTGCACTCAGAGACAGACTTGTGGGAATTGAATGTAGATTACAGCATAGTATTTTTACTCTTTTTGTTATTTACTTGCATTTTGTTTTCTTTCTCATTTTTTTTCCTTTTTGATCTGATTTTTTTTTTTCTTTTTTGCACAGCATATTTGTGGAAATACGTATAGAAGAATTGCACAGGTTTAACATATATTGGATTACTTGCCATCTAGAGGTAGGGAGAAGGGAGGGGAAAATTTTAGAACACAAGGTTTTATAAGGGTGAATGTTGAAAATTATCTGTGTATATACTTTAAAAATTAAAAGCTTTAATTAAAAAAATACATAAGGAAAAGAAAAAAAAAAGAAAATGTATCATATTCTAAGCACTGTACTTCCTTTATGACTATCCATCAAAGAACTGGGGCTTATTGAATAAATCTCACATATTATCTGAACTAAAATTTAAAAAATAAAATAGAAACTGCTAAATATCTTGTTATTCTGATTGCGGCTCTACAATATTTGAATTTCTTGAATATTTGAATGTTTCTTTTTGACTACTTGCAATATTGCGTCCTTGACCTGGTAATTCTAGAATCTGGTTGTGATATTCCTGGGAGTTTTCATTTGGGGTTCTCTTTCAGGAGGTAATTGGTAAATTATTTCAATTTCTCTTTTATCCTCTGGTTCTAGAATAGCATGGAAATTCTCCTTAACAATTTCTTGAAATATGATGTCCAGGTACTTTTTTTGATTATGGCTTTCATGTAGTCCAATAATTCTTAAATTATCTCTCCTCAATCGATTTCCTAGGTCAGTTGTTTTTCCAAAGAGCTACTTTATATCTTCTTCCATTTTTTCATTTTTTAAATTTTGATTTATAGTTTCTAAAAATTAGATACTTGTCAAATATCAAATGTGATAAATGTAATTTCTTGATGACGAATTAAAGAATATATGCTAAAATCAAAGCCAAATTGTGAAAAACAAGTAACTGAAGGAAAACCAGGGTATACTGCATATTAGAAAAAATTTAAAGATGCAAAGAAGTTATAAAATTTATTGTATGCCAAATTTAATTATATTACTTTTCTCCCAGTTAATTTGCATGCCATTGTATGGAAGTGAAATCACAGGTCTGATATTTATCTCTATATAATTTGTACATTTATGTATGTATATATATATACATATATATATATATATAATATATGTTTCCTCCCTCAATAAAATGATAGCTTCTTGAAGGAGTCTTGGCAAGGCATAATGGATCACATAAAGCAGACCACTATATTGCTGATATTTGGATACTGTGCAGATCTTCCATAGATGAAATCTCCATTCTAGTTCTTGATTTCCTTCTTCCAAGATGGCACCTTTGGACTTTAGCATTCCCAAGAAACTATGATGCTGATTCCAGCTATGTACAGATTTATATTTATACATTATGCCCTCTTTTCCCCAGGGAAAAAAGCTTTGTTTTTAGAGATAGTGATTGCTCCAGTCACTGGATGGATCAGGCTCCCTCAAGAATAGGGATCAATCAATCAGTCGATCAGATATTAAGTACCTCCTATGTATCAGGCACTGTGCTAAGAAAGCACTGGGACATGAATACAAAGAATGAAATCTCTCAAGGAATTTATATTCTATTAGATGAAATGATGAATATGTATACATATACATATATATGTATATATATAGGTATATATGTATATATACCTATATGCATATATATATATTCATATTTACAGAATAAATACAATGTAGTCGGGGAGGGAGAAGTTAGCACTAGTAGTTGGAGGTAGGATCAAGAAAGCTTTCATGTAGGAAGTGGTACATGAACTACAGAAGAGGAGAGGTGTGCAGGGAGAGTATTCAGCCATAGAGGGAAACAGTCAATATAAGGAGTAAGGGGATATAATGTTGAATGTGAGCAACAAAGAAAAAGACATTTTATATGTGTTAAAAAGTATAAGAGAGGACACATATACCACAAATGTTTTATCTAAATGGAAGTGAGACAGA
This sequence comes from Myrmecobius fasciatus, assembly GCA_023553655.1. NCBI lineage: Eukaryota > Metazoa > Chordata > Mammalia > Dasyuromorphia > Myrmecobiidae > Myrmecobius > Myrmecobius fasciatus. Next base: position 105,781 of record JAJPUD010001735.1, on the reverse strand, counting down.
AGTAAGAGTTATTGAAGCTATACTGTGGAATGTTTTCCAGTAGTACAAGTCTATGTAGAACATCACAATGGGGGACCCTAAGGTGACATTAGAGTATTGAGTCAGGGTGGAGAAAGAAAGATGAAAGGTGGTACTAAGTACAGAGAGGAGAGTGGGAGCATTATATTAAACGTTGGCTTTCATTATTTTCCCTCCTTAAATCCTTGATTTGACTTGAACACTCCTTTCTACCACAGCAACTCTACTATAGTGACTCTTCAAGGTCATCACCAATTTCTTTCATGTCTGATACAATGGTCTTTTCATTGTCTTTCTTTTTTGATATCTCTTGTTGTGTTAGACAGAGTTCACAATCCATTCTATCTTGATATGTTTGTTTTCTTTATCTTCCATTGATTGTTTTTCTGGGAAGAGATAGGAGAAGCAAAAGAAGAGATAAGAGATTCTCCATTCTCACTATCATCCATTATCATCATCTCATCTCAGGTATTTCCTCATTGGGGATCCTTGTTTCACTCCTGATCTTATTGGGAAAGTCTCTAGCTTATTCCCATTACAAACAATGCTTGCTGGTAGTTTTAGGTAGATACTTCTTATCATTTTAAGGAAAAATCCATTTACATTTATGCTTTCAAGTGTTTTTAATAGGAATGGTTGTATTTTATTATACATGTCTTTTAAAAATCTCACATGCTTTAAATCCGAGCAGCCACTTTCAGAATTTCATTCTTAGGTTATTCCTCTTGTTCCCAACATAGCTAAAAAACCAAAAATATTTATATTGTACTTAACAGTCATTTACACTCATTATAGGTTACTCTTGACTCTATTTTTCTAGCACTTCATAATCTTTTATAATCATCCTCATTTATTTGTTCTAGCTTCTATTTTTTATACATTTTTAAAAGTTTTAAAACATTCATTTTGAACTCAAATACAAAAATACAAAAAAAAATTCTATGCATGCAGTATAGCATAAAAGATGATTCAACGTAAAATCAAAAATTTCCACTTAACACTGTTTAACTTTTTTGAAAATACTATGTAAATACTACATACATCATTTTCAAAACTATTCTGTTTTTTTGTGCTTCTAAGTTTTCTTTTGTTCTCTATGTACACTTTAAATTTTGTTCTCCCTCTATCCCTGCTTCCATCCTAGAAAAGGCTATTATTAGATATAAATGTGTGAGTGTGTAATCGTGACTACATTGGTTTTATTTGCACAAATCCTTTTAAATTTAATTTGATAATTAAATTTAATTTACTTAATGAACTTAAATTACTTAAATTTATTTAGAATTATCTATTGTAAACCTCACAATGCTCTCTATCTCTCATTTATTCATAAATTATTCTATCCATGATCCATATAGGTAGTATGTTTCATGTTCTTCTAATTTTCCTGTTATATCTTCCTTTGTATCTAGGCCATGTATGCATTTTTGCCTCATCTTGATAAATGTTGTAAGGTATATGCCTAATTTCTTTCAGACTGTTCCTCAGCTTTCCCTATAATTTTATTAAATATTGAATTCTTGTCCTCAAAGCTTAAATATTTATATTTGTTAAACACCAGGTTACTATAATCATTGCTACTGGGTATCATATGTCTATTCTGTTAGACCAATCTACATTTATATTTCTAACTCAGTAATAGTTTTTATAATTACTGCCTTATAATATAGTTTAAGATCTAAGGTACTGCTAAATTTTCTTCCTTTAAATTTTTCATTAATTCCTTTGATATACTTGACCTTTTCTTCTTCTAAATTGAATTTGTTATTTTTTCTAGCTCAGTAAAATAATTTTTTTTGTAATTTAATCAGGATGGCAATGAATGGCTTCATTTAGATAAAACTGTCATTTTTATTATATTACCCTGAACAATTAATAATTCTCCAATTATTTAAATGTGTTCTATAATTATATCCCTATGATTCTTAGATTTGTTTAAAATATCCAGGAGTATATCTACTCCTGGATATTTTATGTTTTCTGAAGTTATTTTAAATGGAGTATCTATTATATCTCTTCTTTCAGGATTGAGTTAGTGATCTGTAGAAATGATGATTTATATGGATTTATTTTATATTCTGCTACTTTGCTAAAAATATTATTTCAACTAACTTTTTAATTGAATATCTACAATTTTCCAAGTTTATCATCATATCATTTGCAATGAAACTATTGCCCATTCTGATTCTTTCAATTCCTTTTTCTTCTCTTAATTTCTTAGTAGCATTTCTAATACAATGTTGAATAACATGGGTGATAATGGAAATCCTTGTTTCAGTGCTGATCTTATTGGGAAGGTTTCTAGCTTATTCCCATTATAAATAATGCTTGCTGGTAGTTTTAGGTAGATACTTCTTATCATTTTAAGCAAAAATTCATTTATATCTATGCTTTCATGTGTTTTTAATAGAAATGGTTGTATTTTATTATACATGTCTCTTAAAAATCTCATATGTTTTAAATCTGAGCAGTCACTTTGTTATCTTTAGGCTATTCCCTACACTTTCCTTTTTCATTGGAATAATTTCAGCTTATGCTTTCAGAATTTCATTCTTGACAGCTCCTTGTCTCTCTTAGACTAACTTCCTCTGAAATATTTTGGACTTTCGATCTTATCTATATATAATCTGAACCATTTGAAATACATCTGTAAGAAAATCTAAGATTTGTATCAGTTGTTCAGCTATATTTCAGCTATCCTTTCCTTCTTTATCATTAAATCCAGGAAGTGGTATTTGTTTGCTTCAGAAGGTCTCACCATTTCTATTTTGGTATCTTGTTTTTCTTTTTTGGACAGACTCAAGCCCAACAGTTCTTTTTGTTGCTTTCCTTACCTGTTGAAGTATGAAATTATTGTTAATAAAACTGAAGAATTTGTTAGCTGGGTTCTTTTTGACAAAGGAAGAACTCCAGGCAAAATCTTTATAGTTGAAATTTTTCATTATTATAGTGTCATGATAATATGTCATTATTATATGATCTATTTTCTTAACTCCATTTTTTTCCTTCTCTACAGGTGGAATCCATATGATCACAGATCACTGATGGTAGAGAAAGAAGGGGCTTCTGAAGGCATCTCATTCTACTTCCTCCTTCTACAAATGAGAAAACAAAACCCAGAGTGTAGTTAAGTGATATACCAAAAGTCACACTGGTGGTAAATAGCACATGACTTACATTTTTTCTTCTTTATCTTGCTTCTTATCCAAATGCACTCCACCACATTTTTCTTCTGTTTCCTGATTTTACTTATAGAATATATTTTCTAATATACTTTACCTCTTCCCCTCTGTTTTTCTCCCCCTTTTTTGAATATGGTGCATCCTTCCATAGCCCAATTGTAGTCACAAATTTTATCCCAACAAGTCATAATGATATGTGTTTGGAAGAAAATATTTAATATTATGTTTGGGGGAGGCACAAATTTGCCAGAGACACATTTGTTAATTAAGTCATCCAATTCTAGGCATCTCTTTTTAGACAGAGAAAAATCTGAAAGGGAAAGATTTTGCCCATATTTCTGTAAAGTTCTTTCATTCAAGTCATTTCCACTCACAATTTATAGTATTCCCAAACAAGAGATAGATTCCACAATAGCATAAAACAGTTATAGAATTCAGGTGAAAATTCATTTAGGAGCTATTGATTCATCCAACAGAACACTAGAAACAACTTTTAATGGTACCTTGGAGAAGTATTTTTCTAGTCTTGGATCACTGTGTGGTTGAGAAAAGCTGAGTCAATAATAGTTGGTCATCACACAATGTCACAGAAATTGTGTACAATATTTTCCGTAAAAGTCTTTCCAGGTTTTTATGAAATCTGCCTGTTCATCCTTTCTTATAGCTCAATAATATTCCATTACAAGAAGGATAAACTATTCAATTCTTTCACTAATCCCTTTGAACATTATTACTTAAGCCCAGTTAAAGTTAAATTAAACAAATACTTCTATTACCTGAACTATGATCATTATGACTAAAAACTTGGAGGAATCTTTACTAAGTTGATTAAATACCTCTCTTTAGGAACAAAGTACACCTTCAATGAGAATATTTTTTCAAGAATTTCAGTGTAGGACTTTGTTTTGCAATCAATACTTAAAGGTTTCACATTTAGATAAGGTCAAGGATTTCAGACCAAAGTATTTCCCTAATTCTATTATCGTAATATAACAAAGGGAAGAAAGATGGTTTTAGTATGCTTTCACACCTGGGAGGACAAATTTTCTTCCTTGCAGAAACATCATTAATTCACTTTGTTTTTTTATTTCTACTGTATGCATTTGAATCTGAAGTCATGGATTTTATCACCGTCTTTCTTCTTGGATTTTTTCTCCAATGAATTACTGGTCCCAATAAACTTCTTACACTTCTTGTTTGTACCTGTTGTACCTGCTGTAGGGTACAAACCTTGTTAAATCCATGACCAATTTCCTCTTATCCTCCCTTTTCAGATAAAAGCCTTCTTGATCATGCTTGTAAGACTTGAGCAAATGTGTTATTATGATTAAACAGAATTTTTTATTCTTAACCAATAGCCTCTAAGTACTCTAATTTTAACCTGTAGAGTAGAAATAGAAATCTTGTTCTAAGGTACCATCTGTTTTTAGTGAAGTTTTTTATTTTCAACACATATGCAAGGATAATTTTTCAACATTGATCCTTGCAAAACCTTGTGTTCCAATTTTCCCCCTCCTTCCCTCCACCCTCCTCCCCTAGATGGCAAGTAATCCAATATATGTTAAACATGGTAAAATATATGTAAATCCAATATAGGCACACATATTTAAACAATTATCTTGCTGCACAAGAAAAATCAGATCAAAAAGGAAAAAAATGAGAAAGAAAATAAAATTTAAGCAAGCAATGACAAAAGAAGTAAAATTGCTATGTTGTGATGCACACTTAGTTCCAACAGTACTCTCTCTGGATATAGATGGCTTTCATCATCACAAGAGCATTCGAATTGGCCTGAATCATCCCATTGTTGAGAAGAGCCATGTCCATCAGAATTGATCATCATGTAATCTTGCTGTTGCCGTGTATAATGATTTCCTGGTTCTAGCTCATTTCATTAGCATCAGTTCATGTAAGTCTCTCCATGCCTCTCTGAAATGATCTTGCTGATCATTTCTTATAAAATAATAATATTTCATAACATTCATGTACCATCATTTATTCAGCCACTCTCCAATTCATGGGCATCCATTCAGTTTCCAGTTTCTAGCCACTACAAAAAGGGCTGCCACAAACATTTTTGCACATGTGGGTCCTTTTCCCTTTTTTATGATCACTTTGGGATATAGGTCCAGTAGAGACACTGCTGGATTACAGGGTATGCACAGTTTGATAACCCTTTGACTATAGTTCCAAATTCCTCTACATAATGGTTGGATCAATTCACAGCTCCACCAACAATTGTATCATTGCCCCAGTTTTCCCACATCCCCTCCAAAATTTGTCATTATCTTTTCCTGTCATTTTAGCCAATCTGAGAGGTATATAGTGGTTAAGATACCATCTTCTTAGCAATTTATTATTGGCTAGTTACTTCCCTATCTTCCTTTCTTTTCTGAATCCCAACTGCTAGTGGTTATGGAATTATCTATTTCCCCCAAAATGTCTTTTGATTTTCTTGCCCAACACTTCTATAATCTTTAGCAATGTTTTCTATATTCCTTCTTGTTATTTGTTTCCACATGAATCATAGATAATGGTAAGAGGCGTGACTGGTTTTAAAATATTCATCACATTACACCCTGGATACATTCACCTAGAATACAGATAATTTGCATGGGTTTATATCAGATTGACAAGTAACTGCCTTAATAGAGTCAACAACACTATTCCTCTTCCTTTGTTTATGTTTACTGGTCCTTGTATATTGTCCTCATCATTCCTTAGAGCATAGGAAGCTGCTTTCTTCTGACATGGTCCAGGCTTCTTGCAGGTAGGAAAAATCTAACACATTCAAATATTCAATGGTCCTTCTTCCTTTTCTTCTACAGAATTACTTTATGTCTCTTTATGTTCATTTTCTTCTTCATTTCCTTCTTAAAATCATTCTTCCATTTCTTCAAAGAAAAACTCATTGTTTATGATAGTATGAAAGATAAGAGTTGCTTTCTTTCCACCTTTTCACACTCTCTGCTGCAGAGAGCAATCTGCACCTGTTCATGCATAGCTGCAACTTGGTGCTGACAGAAACACAAAAATAGTGTAGTCTCTTCAGATAACTGAAACAATCTCTTTGCCTTCCAGGTTTTTTAAAAACCAATCAATAAACATTTATTAAGCACCTACTATGTTCCAGTCACTGTGGTAAGCACTAGGATACAATAAGAGATAAAAAGTACCTGCCCTCAAAGAGTTTAGAATTTAAGGGGAGAGATGATATGCAAAGAAATATATACTAAGCAAACTATACACAAGAAAAATAGGAAATAATTAAAACAGAGAAGGCACTGGTATTTAGAAAGGTTGGGGAAGACTTTTGCAGAAGGTGAGATTTTAGTTGGGGTTTAAAGGAACCCAGGGAGATCAGAAGGGAGGAGGGAGAGGTTTCCAGGCATGAAGGACAGTCAGAGAGAACACCCATTGCTGAGAGATTGAATATCTTGTCTGTGGAAAGACCAGGAGGTCAATATAACTAGATTGAAAAGTATGTAAGAGAGTAAGGTGTAAGAACACTGGAAAGGTAAAAGGGGGCTAGGTTATAAAGGGCTTTGAATACCAAACAGAGCATTTTATATTTGCTCTTGGAGGCAATTTGAAGCCACTGGAACTTATTGAGTAGGAAGTTATTATTGAAACTAAATCCACAGCTATTTGTTATTTTGGGAGGGAACCATCTTAGGTACTTAGGTACCACATACAGGGGACTTAATTGTTGGGACTTCTCCACAAGGTTTATCTTAGTCTGGAGAATCTTACTAATTTTTTGGAAATAAGATGGTACAAATTAACCAATACAACAACTGAAAACATTGATTAAAGGTGTCTTATGTTCCAGGCACTGGGATATAAGCACAAAAGTAAAATAGCCCCTGTCCTTGATGTACTTGCAATCTGAAAGAGATAATGCACACACACACATGCACATGTGAGCATATACACGTGTGTATGTGTATGTATATATATATATAATATTGAACAGAAAATACATGACCCATACATATAAATAAAAAAAAGTTGTAACTCTTTTCTTAAAGCGTGTTGATATGGAACTCTTTCTTTTATGGTGGGGATGAATTTCCTCCCAGCATGAGGGATGGGGCAGAGTTGGTGAGAGGTGTAAGAGATCCAGCTTTTGCCAGTTCTCTTTTGAGACTATAGAACCAGACCTGTTTGTGACCCCTCAAAATCTGAGTCTTCAATCATTAAGTTGCTTTGGGTGCTTCTGGTTTCCAACTTCAAGAAAGAAATTCGGAGAGGCTAACTCTACATCAAGTTGCTGAAGGAAAAACTTTTGGGAATTCATGTGTGGAATTGGAAGTCTTCATCATGTCTCTATCCCCAGTTTTCTACACTTGAGAGTGTAGAATTTCTCCTTATGTGAGATCAAGGATACTTAACTTTCTTTTGGTTGAGCTGAATTCCAAGCTCCCAATAGGAGAGCTCCTTCATACTGTATATATTTTCCTATGTATGCCTTCTCTTATTTCTGTTTTGGTATGATTGGATAAATTGTTTTCTTTGTTATTCTTTATGTGTGTTGATCATGGAGCTAATATCTGGTAGAAATGGGATTGAGCTGGGAATTCCTTCTCCCACCCACCCCCAAATGACAAAATTATCAGAAGTTATATGGAACCTGATCACATCCCCTACGCTAATGTTATTTAAGCAAATAAATAGATATAATATTAACCTCTTATTTTTTTCTCTCTAAGGAGAGGAGAGTAGCCTCCAATCCCAACTTTCTGCTTCCCCTCCTGTCAGGAATGAAAGTTTCCCTTAGGGCAGCAACAGTGGAGAAGAGAACTAGAAATGTCTATTTTGCCTCCCTTTAGATCATACTATGACAGAGCTTACCCTTACATGTGGGGCCCACTTTTACTAATAGCTGGTGAGGGATCAAGAAAGACTTAATTTTTTTTTATTAAAAGCTTTTTATTTACAAAACATATGAGTGATTTTTCTACATTGACCTTTGCAAAACTTTTTTTTCATTCCAAGCTTTTCCCCTCCTTCCCCCCATCCCCACCCCTAGATGACAGATAATCCAATACATGCTAAATATGTTAAATTATATGACAAATCCAATATATGTACGCATATCTATACAGTTATCTTACTGAACAAGAAACATCAAATGTAGAAAGAGAGAAAAAAAACAATCTAAGAAGGAAAACAAAATGCATGGAAATATTCACAGAAAGCGTTAAAATGCTGTGTTGTGGTTCACATTCAGTTCCCTCAGGCCTCTCTCTGGATGTATATGACTATTTTCATCACTGAACAATAGGAACTGGTTTGAATCACAACATTGTTGAAGAGAACCATGTCCATCAAAATTGATCACCATATAGTTTTGTTGTTGCCATGTATAATGATCTCCTGGTTCTGCTCATTTCACTCAGCATCAGTTTATTCAAGTCTCTCCAGGCCTCTCTGAAATCATCCTGCTGGTCATTTCTTACCAAACAATAATATTCCATAACATTCATATACCATAATTTATTCAGCCATTCTCCAGTTGATGGGCATCCTTTCAGTTTCCAGTTTTCAAGAAAGACTTAATAAAGAAGATGCTAGTTGAACTAAATCTTGAAGAAACTTAAAAGTTTCTAAGAGATGGATATGAGGAGGAAGTACATTCAAAGCATGAGGTTTGGGGGTGGAAAGTGACACATATAAAGTGAGGATACACTCACTTTATATATAAAATTATAAAGACAGGAGACAAGACATAAAGAATGGTAAGTATTCCAGTTTGTCTATGTATTGTATACATTACATAGGGGAGTAATGTGTAGGAAATCTGATCAGCAGATTTAAATCAGCACTTAGCACATTCTAACATTAATTACCAAATGCTAGAAGCAAACAGAAGCTAAAGAACAAGTAGAAATCTCATTGCAGCTGAGCTCCATCTATCTTCCTCTGCTTTTATGGTGCCTAAAGTTACTGTCTAATCCATCAGACCCACTATCCTCCCAGCCATCAGGCATACTGCTGCCAGAATACTTGAAAAGAAAATTTGAGTTTTCCTTGTATATCACTTCTAACTTATTATTTTTCAAAAGGTTTGTCCCTCTCTCCCTTCCTTCCTTCCTTCCTTCCTTCCTTCCTTCCTTCCTTCCTTCCT
>JAJPUD010001735.1:68853-83924 GCA_023553655.1 Myrmecobius fasciatus | reverse complement strand
GTGTGTGTGTGTGTGTGTGTGTGTGTGTGTGTGTGTGTGTGTGTGTGATCTATTGGAGGGAGGGAGCAGGAGGCGGGGAGTTTGGGGTGGGAGGGGGCCGGGAGGGAGGCGTGGCCAAGGGGGCGGGCAGGCGGTGCTAGGCGCTGTCCTGGGTGTTGAAGCCTGTGAGGTCCTTCGCGGTGCTGCAGGAGCGCTGAGCTAGAGGGAGGGAGGTCGGCCCGTGGAGCAGCCGCTGGGGCTGCTGCTGCTGCCTCTGCCTCGGCGCCCCTTTCGCCCCGGCCCAGCCCTCCGGCTCCCCTCCCTCCTGCACCCGCTCCTGCAGCGTTCCTCCTCCCCCCTCACGCGTCGGTCCATCCCTCCCTTCCTCCCTCAGTCCGTCGGCGGGTCATCCAGCCCTCACCATTCCCTTCAGCCTCCTTCGGTGCCAGCAGCAGTCATGGAGTGAGCTCCCCGGGCCAGAGCGACGGAGCGAGAGAGTGAGCGAGGCGCAGCGAAGAGCCGGGCGCAGGGGGCAGTCTGCGATGGGCCAGGCGTGATGGGGTCCCCGCCGCGCTCCGTGGCCCCGGCGCCGCGGCCGCCGCCGCTGCTACCACTACTGCTGCTGCTCCTGTCAGCCTTCCCCGCCGCCGCCGCCGCCTCCACCACCCGCGGCCGCCCGCTCCTGGGGAGGTTCGGTGAGTGCGCGCGGGCCGGCCAGTTGAAGGGATACGCGGGTGGGGGTGGGGAGACGCGTGCAGGGTGAGGTGAGCTCGAGGTGGGAGACCTGGGCTGCAAAGGGATAGGGAGGTGAGGGACTGGAGACTGGCAGCTTCTAGAGGAGGAGCTGCAGGAGGAGGAGGAGATTAAGGCGGTGGCAGCCGTGGTAGCAGCATGGGGCCGACCGGGTTGTACCCGGTGGAGGGTACGAGGTAGTTACAGGTGCGGTAAGAGCAGAGCAAAAGGCAAGGGCCAAGGGCCGGGAAGATTGCCCTGTCCCTACCTCTCCAGCCCCTCCAAGATGCTTCCTGTTAGAGACTCCTTCTCCAAGCACCGTCTCCTCTGTTGACTCAGTTTCCTTCTACAGTCACCTGCCCTCTCCCTCAGTGGTAACACCAGAAACTCGGTAATCTCCGCAGCTCTCTCTCCCCCTCCCGTGTTCCAAACACAGCTCTGCTGTGTATCTCCGAGCCAGCTCTCCAAATTACCTGCACATCTTCTGTATAGGTCTCTTCCTCTGAGCCCCACCTTTCAAAGCTCAGCTCTCTTCCTGTTGATCCCACCCTTCTCTCTCATGGCAGACTGCAAAATAAAATATTTCCTCTCACTCTTAGTTCAGAAATCCGCTGAAATAACTCTTCCTCCCACCCCATCCCCATCACAAACACTAAAGTCCCTTATTTGTGGGAAGGTGAATGTTTGCATCCCTTTTCCCTCTCCTATGTATATGTATATGTTGTGCTTACTCTTTATAAAGTATTTCTATATTGCGTTCTCTCTCTCTCTCTCTCTCTCTCTCTCTCTCTCTCTCTCTCTCTGTACTGAGGAATATATGCCTTTTGGGGAGAAAGTGCCTGAAGGATATTTTCAGTTAATGGGTGGATCTAGAGCTTGCCATTTCTTCCCTCCTTTTCTACATCTTGGCCTCAATCTCGTACCCCTAAACCTTCACTACCACAAAATGATGCTGAAAAGGCACTTTGTTAAAACAAAACCACACCTATTCGAAGATTCTCACTCAGATAACTGCTGACATGTTTCCAAGAAAGAAAAAAAAAAGGGAAAAAGAGATAGTGAAGGGCATTGAGAGGGGAGGGATGATGAAATAATAAAACCTTACAGAAAAATTAGTCTTCTTCTTGAAATCCTTTTGGTTTTGTGGTGACCTTTTTTAAATTTTAAGCCAACAACAATCTGCCTTCTGATATTATTCCCTTATGCTATTTGTTTAAAAGGTGTTAGACATTTAGAATAAACCCAATGTTTTCATGAGTGGTTCCCTGGTGAGAAATATTAAAATTTAAATGCTGACATCTTAAATGAATGTGAGCACCTCTTTCTGTATTTGGAAAGACTGTTAAGGTTTTCTTTTCCTTCAGTATTGGAATGAGTTTTGCAGAAGGCATTATAAGCTATTATGAAGAATCTTTTAATCTGAAAGCTAGCAACTCAAGATATTCTCTTCTATGTTGCTAACAAATTCCCTTTGCAGAGATGGTTGTAAAACAGCCTCAGGTCTTTCCAACTGCTTCATAAACTTCCAAGTCCCAAAGAAATGAGAGTTAAAAGACAGAAGGTAATTTCCCATATTCTCCCCTAAAATGGGGGCCAGCCAATACTGAACCAGGTTCCTGCTGAATGTCTCCATTGCCTTCCCTCCTTTCCTTACACATATCAAGCCTAGTAGAGTGGCACACAGTCAAGGCAGGACTTGAATATCCTCAAGGAGATCCCTTTGCTTCATTCCCATCTAGATCAATCTTCTTGAGTTGCATCTTATTACTCTTCATGTTCAAAGATGCTGATAACAATATCGTAGATTCAGAGTTTGAGTATTTCAGAAATCACATTAGTTTAGCTCTGATTTTTAAGATGAGTAAACTAAGGCCCAGATTGGTGACAGCTCCCATCATTCAGTAAATCAGTGATAGAACCAGAGCCAGAACCCAGTATCCCAATATTCTTTCCTTTTACTTAGAGTCATCTCTTTCCTCTCCTCCCCTCCCACTCCCCTCAGTATTTGGGCAGCTGTTTTCCTTGGTGTTCTCACCAGGACCTCCAAAGTGATTACATGATTTAGTTTGGACTTGTGTAGAGTAAGGTTGAATTAATATTAGTAGAAATATGGAAATAAGTTGGTAATATTATAAATTATAAGTATACTTTGAATATATAAATGTATCAGTATATGTTAATTTTTTTTAATTCCTGGAATTGTAATTTCATCAGTTGTAGAACACTGTCTCACGTGGAAATGCCTTTCACTGGTAGAGTGGGAACTTGTCTATAATCTAGAATCCAAGGGAGTTGCCTAAGGTACTGAAAGCTTAAATGACTTGCTTAGGGTCTCATGATTAGTATATATATCAGAAGCAGGTCTTGAATCATATAGCCTTTCTGTGTACATGTAATCTGAATAATGGAATATATATGTTGTAACTTCAGCTCTTAAGCCTTTTTTTTTCTTAGTGTGCTTATATGGATTAATTCTGTTTTTCAGATGAAGAAACTGAGTCATTCATATTGATTTAAGATTATGAAATTAGCAGTAAAATGAGAAATAAGGGATTGCAAAATGAGTGGTGTCTAGGACACCTTAATGCTTTTATTGCCTCAAATAGCTGCCAGGTCTGTGGCTTCTGAAAGCTTCTTTCTTAACTTTTATACATTTCACATACAATCTGCTTTCAGGGTGTTTCTTCTTTATTAGTCTCCTATCTCAAAGTCATCTTTTTTTTCTGATCTATTTCTCTGCCTTCTGGCATTATGAAGATGCCAGTAGCTTTGTTTAGTAGCATTTAGAAGAGAGGATGTTGTCATTAAGCAGTCCTTGTGTTTGCTCTCTAGCTTAGTAGGTTCTTCTCTTATTCAAAGCTAACTTCATCTTTGTTGAACTTATCGCTTCTCTCCTCCCATTCCTCTCATTCATGCACATAACTCATCAAAGGAAAAGGATAATTATAATGTTAACTAACCTATGTCCTGGGATGGAGTGGAGAGAATCAATATAGTGTAGTGAAAGGGACACTGGATTTGGAATCAGAGAAACTGGAATGAGAATTTTGACTATGCTACTTAATACCTGTGACCTTGACCTGTGAACTGGAGCAAATTACCACTTCTGTGTGCCTTAATTTCTTCATTTATAAGAAGAGAGCCAGACTTACTGATTATGGGAGGTTCAACAAACATAAAACACTCTAGGGCAGATTGTGTTTGAAATATTTACGCATTATAGAAGAAGCTTTTAATGGCCAGATACTTGGGAAGTATTTTGGGGTAATATTCTTCAGACTAGAATCATTAAGTGTTCTCTAAGATTTCTTATAGTTTTAAGTCATATGATACTTAGAATCCTGTGAGATGTATCATTTTTCATGAAACATGGTAACATTCCACATGTAGTTGGATGTCCTTTTTTAACAGGTCCAAGTCTCCCAGAAACAAGAAATGTTGGATAGGATCTTTATGCTATTCTGGAGCAAAATACTGATCATAAAATCCTAGAATCCTTGAGCTGGAAGGAAACCTGAAAGTCCTCTAATTCAATTTCTTGCCCAAAGGATAACTCATACCTCTATTTCAAAAAGACTACTCTTTCAGGAAGTACTTTTCCCTTTTGTCTATCAGTATTTGATTTACAAGTGTTCCTCTAAAATAGAAGATCTCAGTGAGAGGTCTCAGTCCTTTGGTTTGGGTGATTATCTTTTGATGAGGATCAGGTATCCCTGGTGGAAGCTGTTGTTTCACTTCCTTCTTTCCTAGTTGGATTTTTTATCCATGAAGTTTTGTGGACTCCAGAGGAGGCCATCACTTCTCATGCATTTCTTTTTGTGTGGGTACAGGGTATTCAGACATGGTTTTCTTTTTCAGTTGACTTTGGATAATGTCTATAATCTGTTAACTTGCTCTGAAGCTAGGGAATTTCCAAGTTTCTTGTGTTTTCTGACATAAGACTTAGATATATTTACAAGGAGTGAATCCAGTCTCCTTTCCTGTTCAATTTAGAATATCATACTTTTGAGCTAAGAGGGTTGTATGTACCCCTTTACATTGTACTGGGGCCCACTGGTGTTTATACTCATTCTTTAAGCATACATAGTCACATACAGGTCTGCACAACAATGTCCTAATGAGATAAAATAGCTTCTAGGGGTGACAACAATGATTTTGTGGTCCCCTGATTTTAGGGGGGCTACTGTTCTAACAATAAACCAATAATTCTAAATCTTCTGGCTTTGGAGTCTGCCTCAGGAACTTTCCACATTTCCAATCTAAGAACAACAATCTATCTGATTCTGAATGGACCACTCCTCAATTCATTGCTGACTGATAATCTGGTCAATGATAATATGGTCAGTAAGAATCAAATTCTGGAGACTACTCCCTGGCCCTTCCTATGGGCCATAGAATTTGCATAGCAATGATAGAAAGCTGGATAAATGTGTCTCCTTGCTCCTGTTTCTTTGCTAATTTCTTTTGGAGTTTAGCCTGCTTGTGATGGTATTACAATTACAATAAAACTTTGCCCCTTAACTAGGAAATGGGTTCAAGCCTGCAAATTCTTTTGAGACACCTCATGACACCAGTCTGTGACCCCAAACTTTTGGGGTCCCCTTCCCAACCTCAATACTAAGACATGAATATGCCTCATTCTTTTTTCTTTAAAACAAATATATTGATTTTCCCTACATGTACTCATCTATGATTATAACTGCACACACATACATGCACACAATCTGTGTCTTGTTTGACAATCACTAAACTATTTACAATGTTCTTGTTCAAGAGAAACACTAATGAACGTGGAGGCTTTAACCCTCCCTTCTAGCCCAGCTCTGTTTTTATTGTTTTTAATAGCACCACCTTCAGGATAGGGGGTATGAAACACATAAAAGTGGAATCCTTGTTTCATTTTCTTTTACATCAAGAATCCTTGGAAATGGCAAATGGACGCAAGACCTAACATTGTATTCTTTGAAGCATATTCTGATTTGTCATCATATTTAAGTGCAGGTTCACATTTTAGACAGGGAGAAACTAATCATATCTAGTGTAAATAAAACTTCATTATGCAGATTTCATTTTTGAGTTGTTCCTCAGAATGGAATGAATCCTTTCTCCTGAGCAGATATTTTGTAGTCTGTTTGCAATGTCATATTTACTTTGGGTGACTGTTGTGCAACCATATGTCCTACTTTTATTCTTTTATTTTTGTCAGTCATTTTTCCTTCTCTTCTAGTTAGTTATTTGAATCTCTTCTCTAAGGACACAACTTAATTTGTCTGCATATTTCTAATACCTAAGTCTCCTTTAAGGAAAGCAGTCCCCTACTCTCATCAGCCTTCTTATCACAATAGGATAAAGGGAATGCATACTTTTCTTTTCTGAAACATACTGTTGTTTTGCTTATACTCCAAAAGCCAGTGTGCTAGGCTGCACTGTTTGCATTTACTTTCATTCTATTTATCTTTTAGGGGCAGTTAGGTGATATAGTGAATGGAGTGCCAGCCTCTCTGAGTTAAAATCTGGCCTCAGATACTCATTAGCTATATGGCCCTGGGCAAGTCACTTAATCTTATTTGCCCCAGTTTTCCTCATCTGTAAAATGAACTGAAGAAAGAAATGGGAAACTGCTCCAACTGGGGTCACAAATAGTAGGACATTACTGAATAACAACAATCAATTTATCTTTTGTTCTTTCTTTGTTCTTTCCTTATCTTTTTCACATCTTCTCTCTGTCCAAATTTAGTGGTGTATCTGGGAACTATGAATTATTTTTTCTTTTCTTCCTAATTTCTTTATACATATTTTCTCTCCAATAATGAACTCATATTGAGCTTGGAGCCAGAGTGTGATTCAGTCAGAAGAAGTGAGTTGATTTTATTTTTTGGACTGGATAGCATGATTGATTATTTTGAACTCATATTTATAGAAATTCTTTCTGGTATCAAGGTAGAAGAAACCCATCTTTGCTTCTTGCAATTCTGACCCTGAACTAGTTTTTATAATCTTTGCTTTTGGTCATGCTGAAAGGAGGCCAAGCCAAAAGAAGGAAGGGAAACAACAAGCAACCAAATGCCTCATTCACATGTCTCTGGGTATATTTGAATGATTCTGTGCTGGATGCATTTCTCTCCTTTCTCTTCTACTCCACAGGAACCATCCTTCTCAGGTGGCGGATATTCCCATTATGAGGGGCAAGGCTAATCTAGTAATTCTTCCTTCCTTCCTTCTTTCCTTCCTTCCTTTCTTCCTCCCTCCCTTCCTTCTTTCCTTCCTTTTTTCCTTCCTTTTTCCTTCCTTTCTTCCTTCCTTCGTTCCTTCCCTCCTCCCTCCCTTCTTTTCTTCCTCCTTTCTTTCCTTCTTTCCTTGCTTTTTTCTTCTCTCTTTCTTTTCCTCCCTCCCTCCCTCTTTCTTTCCCTTCCTCCGTCCCTCTCTCTGTTTGTCTCTGTCTCTGTTCTCTCTGTCCCTGTCTCTGTCTCTGTCTGTCTGTCTCTGTCTCTTTCTCCCCCTTTGCCCAGTTAAAATGGCTCCTCCAGTGATATGTTCAATGCCTATGTACTAATCTCCCTGGGAGAACCTCAGTAGGGTATGAAGAATTGAGTTACAAATCTGAAATTGAATTGACATAGCAAAATAAGAGAAAGAAAAGAAAAGAAAGAAAAGAAAAAGAATACTTCAGGTGAAATGAAGAAAGGGTTTTAATTTTTTTTTCATTGATATATTTTATTTTTAGACTGTAAGAATGTATAAGACTATACATTCCTAACTTGTTGAACTCTCCCTTATAACAAAGAAACAGTTAAATAAATCCAACCTAAATGTTGACTGCATCTCCTGGCTTATTCAACCATTCCTATAGTTTCCCTCCATTCTACTGGGAGCAAAGACATATGATTCGGTATCTATTTTCTGGAATTGAAATTGGTTATGATGATTAAATTGGGGGCCTTTTAGGGGATTTTTAGTTTATGTTATTATCATTGTTATGGATGTAATATTCTGATTCTGTTTATTTCACTATAGATTGGTTTATCCAGATCTCATGTTTTTTGAATTTGGCATATTTGTAAATTTTTACTGCATAATAACTTCATTACATACATATATCACAATTAGTTCATACATTCCCCTGTTAGTGCATATCCACATCATTTCCCAATTTTTTTTCTTTTTTGTTACCATGTAAAATGCTGATATAATTGTTTTGGCTTTATATTCTGCTTTTGACCTCTGTATAAGAATAATGTGTCCAGTAATGGGATTTCAGGAAAACAGTTTGAAAAATTTCCCAACTATTCTAGTTTCTAGAATGGTTGGACTAATACACAGCTTCACCAGCTTTGTACTAACATATCTCCCTTGAAATCTATCTTGCACTATTTCTGTCTTTTAGTGTTTTTGCCATGTTGGGTGGGAGATTGTACCTTAAGGTTTTCATTTTTTTTGTTTTGTTTTGTTTTTTGTTTTTGTTTTTTAGTGTTGGAGCATTTTTTCATATAGTTTAAATGTGTGATTCTCCTTAGGAAACTGTTCATATGTGCTGACAGTTTATTATTATCACTATTATCATTGGTATTTATTACCATTATCTCTTGGATAAATGACTCTAACTTTCTATATTTGTGTCAATTCCCTTTTTATCTTAGATATGAACTTTTTATCAGAGATACTTGTTTCTCACCCCCAGCAATTTTTCTTTTTATTCTAGCTGCATTGATTTTGTTCCAGCAAAGGTTTTTTTTTTAATTTTTTTATTTTACATAATCAAAGTTGTCTATTCTCATTGGCTCTTAAAAAAGACGTGAAGCAATAAATGCTTATTTTAGCAACCACTTCACAGGAACATAATTTTTCTGGTGCATGAGTTGATTTTTGTCAGAAACTTGTTTCATTGGTGACTGCAGGTGTTTTATTTGGGATTTATAAAAGTCAAGGAGGTGGGGGCCAGGAAAAGGGAGAAGGAAGTTTTTTTTCTCTGTGTCAAACAGTTGTTCTGATAAAGACTGTGTTCTCTGACCTTTATGAAAACAACAACAAAATAAAAACAAAAACACCTTGTTTTGGATTGTAAACAAACTTTTAAAGTAGTTCTTTGCTCAAGGCATATCTCCAGTACTTTGGAGTCTGTCAATGGACTTAAAGTCTCAGTATATGGAGAGATGAGAAAAAGTTTGGGAACTGAACACTGAGGTTTTCATTCAGATGCAATAGTAGATGAAGGCAACTTAAAATTCAGTTAAATAAGCACCTGTCTTATCTTTTCTGACAAGATGTTCCATTTCCCAGAGAAAGCAAACAGCTGAATTCATGGCAGATAGCCTTCCACACTACATAAAAAACACCTGGCAGTTGTTTTCCCATTAGTCTAAATGACCTTCAGAAATGTAGGTCCAGCTGGATTTGTTTTTTCATCCTAACTGATAAGAGGGCTAGGAAACTTCAGAAAACAGGCCTTTTCAGTGCTACTTGGAAACTCTATGGAAACAGTTTGTTGAAGGATGTATGTCAGGTCTCTGGCCAAGCTGTTTATTTAAATATCAAAGGCAGGAATTAAAAAAGGAGAGGTTCCTCAGCAACCTTTCCTTTCTCATGCATTAAATGACCTTTCTGTTCACTAGTTCTGTTGCTAATCTTGGAGGGGATGTAGGGACAAGGCTGATAATACTAGAAGAATAGGAATCTTTGCTATACATCTCCTTAACTTTAGATATTAAGTGTGGAGGCTTGCTGCATTTATAATTAATGACTTTACTTTGAGTCATTATTTATTTTTGCTGAGACAATTGGGGATAAGTGACTTGCCCAGGGTCACACAGCTAGGAAGTACTAAGTGTCTGAGATCAAATTTAAACTCACATTCTCCTGACTTTAGGGCTGGTATTCTATCCACCGCACCACCTAGCCACCCCTTTTTGAGTCATTTAAAAAAAAAAAACAGTTCCTCTTTTTTCTCCTTGCTCTATCTTCATTTTGAAGTGGTAACTTTCTTTTGATGCTGTAAATGAAATGCTTCCCCTCCTGCTTCCCTCTTCCCCATTCCCATCTTTGCTCCCATTCCTGTTTATAAAGCATGCTAGATGAAGACCCAGTATTTGGGACTTATGGTTCTGATTTGGTGGTATGGAAAATGCCTTTTTTGGGATAGGGATATTCTATAATAAATGCCACTACCTCTCTTAATTCTAGTGTGCAGTACTATCATTCCCCGTTTCTTTGTACTAAAGTGGATAGATTGTATGTTCTATTAGAATCTCCTCCTTAGATGCATCAAGTACTTTTCCTCTAGTCTTAAAAGCAGTACTTCAGTCAGTACAAGGTTGATTTTCTTCTGGGAATGTCGTGGGACTAGCAGAGAACTCCTTGTTTGATGGAAGCATCCCTTTGGCACCTGAGTCAGTTCTTGCTTGATTTTCCCTTCAACTCAGTTCTTGGTGCTCCTTTGCGTTATTTGGTTTCTTTCTACGAAACAATTTTGATATTTGGAAACTGATGGATTGGTATCATACCTTGGCATGGCACCTCAAGTCTTCCTTGACTGGTCAAGAATAAAAATGCCATCAGGGGAACTTAATATTTGATATGGCTTGTAAAAGCACTCACCATTCAGAATGATCCAAGGGTTTCTATCAGCTTTTAATGAGGTAATGCAAACACCAGAGAGACCAAACCAAATCATAATTTGAGGTTTGCCATAACAAAAAGTCCAATTCAATCTAAGCGGGGAGAGATGGATCATTTTGATAAGAAAGCTCTAAGTAGAGGCTTGGTTTCGGGTTTTCACAGTGACAAACAGGAAGAAAGATGGTTCATTTCAGATTTAGGTTATGCTTTTCTGGAATTGACCAATGTAATATTGTAGCTAAGAGGTGAGATGGGAAATAGTGGGAAGGAAGAAATTAGGTTTTCAATTATGGGGTGTCAGAGTCTCACTAGGTGTGTGTTGTTTTTCTTCAAGTGCATTTATGTCTGCAAATGCAATGTCCTATATAGAATTCTAAAAGATGACATTGCCAATAGCTTGTTTTGTGAATTAAGTCTTTGGAAGAAAAGCTGGCCTGCTTTCTAAAGGGGAAAAGTAGTTGCTCTTAAAGGGAAAAGTCTGATTCTGGTGCTGAAATATGCTCAGCTTGTAAAAGAACAGTGCAGGTAAAAACCACCACCACCAACCCAGCAATAACTGGTAACTAGGATCCTAAGGTTTTCCTGTTGAGGGTGGGGGCAGAAGGGGGGAAGGTAATATTTTAAACTCAGTCCAAAGCAATTATCCTCTAATGGTGGAACTTGAAGGTAGCTTAATACTGTGTACACAATGAAATCATTACAATTGTGTAATGGTACCATATCCCAGCTGAAGGTGCATTTCTCTTAGGTAGTTAAATACTGGAGTGGATTCTGAGTTCAGATATAGCCTCCAATGTCTTTTAGCTGTGAATCTGGGCAAGTTATGTAACTTCTGTCAGTCTCAGTTTCTTCAACTGTAAAATGGGGATGATAACAGTACTTACCTTCCAAGTTTGTTTTGAGAAGCAAATGATATAATTGTGAAGTGCCTGGCACATTTAAGACATTATATCAGAACTAGCTTAATATTTATTATTATTATTATTAATTATTTTATCCTTGATCAAAGTTGAGAGCTTTTGGAGGAACAGAGAAAAAAGCCTATTGTTACTACAAGAAAAATTATTCTGAATTTTCCAAGTCTCAGCTGAATTGATGACCTAAGACCTTTGGGAAGCATTAAAATTAGTTTTTAAATTGTTAGTCATCTATATTTCTTAATAAGGACATTAAAAAAACAAGCACATTTAAGCAAAGAACATTAATGATAATATAGTAATAATGGTGATAACTAAATTGTAGACATGACTATCATTTAATAACATCTTTAGGGTTCTTGAAGCACCATAATCCTTTTTTAAAAGCTAAATTATACTTAAACACATTTCTCATAAATTTAAATGAAGAAACTAAAAAGAGTGGAAAAAAATCCTATTCTCACAATCTAGAGTATTCAATTCAGTGGTTAGAGGTTTCCCAAGACAGATACGTTTGCAAAGGCTTCTTCATCTCCTGAACTAAATGGAGTGATGGAAAAGTCCCTGGTATGCCTGAGCAGCCTGCAAGACACTATAAAGAATTTTGATAAAGATATTATCAAAAAAAGATATGAAGAAAAATGGAGATAGGTAGGTCAGGTGGCAAGAAATTAGAACTGATGAGTAGTCCATGTGATTCATTCCTAATTTTTGCAGTGTCAAAAGAAAGCAAGGAAGGCTTATACTTCACTGGGTGAATCCCCTGTTAACTGAAGGGAAAACATAAATAAGCATTGTGAATGAATCATGAGCTGCTATCTATGTTATTGGAGAAAATATTCAGAGAAACAAGATCGCAAATCCCCTTGAGTAAACTATTAAGCATCGTTTTTTCTTTGATTAGGGAGCCCAATTTGGAGCCAGGAAAACCTAGGTTGGAGACCTGATTCTGACATATATTAGCTGGGTCATCCTGGGCAAATCTCTTACCCTCTCAATGTTTTAGGCATAGATAACTCTTCATGACTAGAGTGTGCAGAGTTAATGCCAGTCTGTATTGGTAGAGTTCCTTGGATCCTGGAGTTCCTTGGATCAATGAATTTCCTTATCTTTATTTGCTAATGATATAATTGCCTTATTTCTTAAAACTCAGTTTTTCCCCTCCAATATCTTAAGTTCTGAGGAGTGTAGAAAGAGCTTTAAACAATATGTGCCACAAAATAAGCACCGATATAACTTCCTTCATCTCACTATGATGAAGAGGAGACAAATCTACTTTACCCTTCCTAAAGTCCCTTGGGAAAAAAAAAAAAACAAACTTTTTTCCCTATTGCTTTCTCTATTGCAATACCAAGTAATTTTGAATTGTGGAAGATGCCAGGACCATTCCGTTGTTCTATAAAAACATCTTGGTCCATAGTTGCCCTTGTTATTTTGAGTAAGCTCTAAGTATTTGTTTGCATGGTGCCTGATTAGACAAGTTATTACTCAAAATGCTGTCCATCAGTTGGACATTTACTGAACACCTTTTGGAAGTGAGTCCAGGTACTATATGAATCTATCAGTATTTAAGTGAGTAATCACCTGAAAAATCAAAATGTATATTATCTTTTGGAAGCTGAAATGGCATCCCAGAAATTGTTAGATGACATCCAATAATACAAGTGGAAGTGGAGAGAAGGTCTGGTTTCTACAGGGGATAAGATATCCCAAATGGAGAAATGCTTTTCCTTTCAAATACCCAAGTGTGACTTTAAGTTCATAGGGCACTGTCCTGAGTCCTGTATATAAGACATGCTCTGCCTTTGAGGAACTTATGATTTAGTTGAATACAATACAGTATGAGAGAGTCTAATATGTTTATATACAAGTAGAATAAGCTAAATGCTATAGGAGCACATAGAAACCATGTAAGTTCTTCAATGTCAGGTTAACGAGTTTAGATTTTATCCTCAAGCACTGGGGACACATTGAAGGTTTTTTGAGGAAGGAATGATATATAAAAAAGTGATGTTTTTAGTAAAACTAAAATGGTGTTAAAGATATTGACAGCAGGGGAACCTATAGTCTGAGAGATGAAATCAAAGTTGGACAAGATTGGTTGCAGTGGGACTGGAAAAGAAAAATAAGTTTGAAAAAAACATAGCTGAAGTATTAATTAGACCTAGTAAATGATGATATGGAGAAAAGGAGTGAGAAGAGATCAAGGGTGATACCAAGTTTTTGAGCTTGAGTAATAAGAATGTTATGCTGGGTACCTTATGGTGTTTTCACCATAGAGAAGAGCTCATAAGATAATTGGAGAAACTAGACCTGTGCATATAAAACAGTGACAGAACAATTAAGTTCTAAATTATATGATAGTAATTTCAAGTATGGCAGAAATTTAGAAGAATAAAATGAACATAAGTTAAGATAGTTCAGGAAAGGCTTTATGGTAATTAATTTAGTTCTTGAAGGGTATGGAGGAGGAAGAAGAAGTAGGATACTTTCTTTTTATGAAGGAATATCCTTAATACCCCAAGACAGAGAACTCAAGATTCTATAATTCAATAGGCCTTATGATGTAAGCCTGCAAAAACAAGGAACTAATTTTAACCATTCTAAATGTGACAAATATTTGTCAATATATTTTATATATATATATATACATATGTATGTTATAAATAAATACTTAAATACTCATGTTTTTCATAATTTGGGGGGTGGTATGTACATGTATAGATATAAAATAAATGTAGTTAGTAATGCTAAATGATATTCATATACTTCCCAATCTTTTAGGGCTGTTGGGAGGAAAGCACTATAAATGTGCGTCCGTATTTGAATATTTTTTTGCCTCCCTTTTCCCCTATCAGCCTTGGTTTGACCCTTCTAGAGAATGGTAATTAACCTGAAGTAGGAAGGGGCACTTTCCAAAGAGTACGGTACTGTGTATATCTTGCCACTGAAATCGCCAACATATGAACCCGATAGGAATTAGTATATATTTTCCCAGATGATTTCCTTTTTACTCTCTTCATATAAATATATTTTTTTGTTCATTGACCTTCTCTACAATTGATAATAACATTTAATTCCTCTTGAAATTTTCTTAGCATGAGAATCTTAATTGATCAGGATGCCTCTGGAGGTGAAAATGCTGTATAATTAACAATCTGAAGAAATGGCAAGGAGCCTTCTGGTGCTTGTATTTTAAAAAATGCATTTCTTTCCCAACTTTTTTTTTGGAGAGGGGAATAGCTTGACTGAAATGAATGACAGTTCACTGATGTAGTTTACTTTTTGACTGATAATTATTCTTTCATATTTCATTAACACTTGGCTCCCAAATCAAGAACTTGTAAATGAGGCACTTGGGCAAGTTTTAAAGAGGAAGAAAAAATCGTTTACTAGGAACTTCTAAAGGTCAGACAAGCTTTTTAGAAGGAGATCAGGCAGTTTTCATGATGTCAAAACTACTAGGCAAATGGTCTTCTGGGTCATTTGTGTCAAGTATCCAATCTTTTGTGATTTCTATTTAGGATCTTTCTGCTACTTTAAAAATTACCTTGGAATAGTAGAGCTAAAAAAAAACACAGAGAAAGAGTACTTACATAGTCTAGGACAAATTGTTTACTTAATTTTCTTTTTTTTTTTAATTTTATTTTATTTGCATAACATATGTGTGGGTAATTCTTCAACAATAACCCTTACATAGCTTTCCATTACAAAATTTTCCCCCCAACTTCCCCACCCCTTCCCTAGATGGCAGGATATCCACTACATGTTAATTATGTTAAAATATTGGCAAATCGAATATATGTATACATATTTCCAAACTTATCATTG
>JAJPUD010001735.1:0-63853 GCA_023553655.1 Myrmecobius fasciatus | reverse complement strand
ATCATTTTAAGGAAAAGCCCATTTATTCCTATACTCTCCAGTGTTTTTAATAGGAATGGGTGTTGGATTTTATCAAAGGCTTTTTCTGCATCTATGGAGATAATCATATGGTTTTTATTAATTTGGTTATTAATATAATTGATTATGCTAATAGTTTTCCTAATATTGAACCAGCCCTGCATTCCTGGTATAAATCCTACTTGGTCATGATGTATTATCCTGGGGATGACTTTCTGTAATCTTGTTGCTAAAATCTTATTTAAAATTTTTGCATCAATATTCATTAGGGAAATGGGTCTATAGTTTTCTTTCTCAGTTTTCTCCCTACCTGGTTTAGCTATCAGCACCATATCTGTGTCATAGAAGGAATTTGGTAGTATACCTTCTTTCCCTATTTTTTCGAATAGTTTATATAGTATTGGGATTAATTGTTCTTTGAATGTTTGGTAAAATTCACATGTAAATCCATCTGGTCCTGGAGATTTTTTCTTAGGGAGTTGATTAATAGCTTGTTCTATTTCTTTTTCCGAAATAGGGCTATTTAAATAATTTATTTCCTCTTCTGTTAATCTGGGGAATCTATATTTTTGTAGATATTCCTCCATTTCATTTACATTATCAAATTTATTGGCATAAAGTTGGGCAAAGAAACTCCTAATTATTACTCTAATTTCCTCTTCATTGGAGGAAAGTTCTCCCTTATCATTTTTGAGACTAATAATTTGATTTTCCTCTTTCCTTTTTCTAATCAAATTAACTAAAGGCTTATCTATTTTGTTGGTTTTTTCATAAAACCAACTCTTACTTTTATTTATTAATTCAATAGTTTTCTTATTTTCAATTTTATTGATCTCCCCTTTAATTTTCAGAATTTCCAATTTGGTATTTAATTGAGGGTTTTTAATTTGGTCTTTTTCTAGCTTTTTTAATTGTAAGCCCAGTTCATTAATCTTCTCCTTCTCTGTTTTACGCAAGTAAGCATCTAGAGATATAAAATTACCCCTTATAACCGCTTTAGCCGAGTCCCACAAATTTTGGTATGTTGTCTCATTGTTGTCATTCTCCTGGATGAAATTTTCGATTGTGTCTGTAATTTGCTCTTTCACCCATTCGTTCTTCAGGATTAGATTATTTAATTTCCAAATAACTTGTGGTCTATTTTCTCCTGGCCTTATATTACATGTGAGTTTTATTGCATCATGATCTGAGAAGGATGCATTTACTATTTCTGCTTTTCTGCATTTGATTTTGAGGTTTTTATGCCCTAACACATGATCAATTTTTGTATAAGTTCCATGAACCCCTGAGAAAAAAATATACTCCCTTCTATCACCATTCAATTTCCTCCAGAGATCTATCATACCTAACTTTTCTAGCCTTTTGTTAACCTCCCTAACTTCTTTCTTATTTATTTTGGAATTTGATTTATCTAATTCTGAGAGAGCAAGGTTGAGATCTCCCACTAGTATAGTATTACTGTCTATTTCTCCTTGCATCTCTCTTAACTTCTCCTCTAGGAATTTGGATGCTATACCACTTGGTGCATATATGTTAAGTATTGATACTGCTTCATTGTCTATGGAACCCTTTAGTAAAATGTAGTTTCCTTCCTTATCTCTTTTAATTAGATCTATTTTTGTTTTTACTTGATCCGAGATAAGGATTGCTACCCCTGCCTTTCTTTGTTCACCTGAAGCATAGAAGATTCTGCTCCAGCCCTTTACCTTCACTCTGTATGTATCTCTATGTTTTAGATGTGTTTCTTGTAAACAACATATTGTAGGATTCTGGCTTTTAATCCAGTCTGCTACCCGCTTCCGTTTTATGGGAGAGTTCATCCCATTCACATTCACAGTTAAAATAACTATATCTGTATTCCCTGCCATCTTATTTACCCAGAGTTATGATTATCTCTTCCCTTTCCCCTCTCTCCCTTCCCCCTCCCCAGTACTTTGCTCTTCATGACCACCTCCCACCAATAATCCTCCTCCCTTTATAGTCCCTCCCTCCCCTTTATACCTTTCCCCTAATCCTTCTATTAGTTTATCCCTTTCCTTTTCTCCCCTCCCTCCTACCTTCCCACAAGGAGGGTCAGTGCTTTCTTTGAAGCCAAATGTGTCTGATATACTCTCTTAGAGTCCAATCTAATGAGAGTAAAGTTTACACAATACTCATCACCCTCCCTTCTTTCCCTCAATTATATTAGATCTTCTATGTCTCTTTATGAGATTTTGCCTTATTTTACCTTCTTTATTTTTACTTTATTTTGCCTCCTTTTCCCCCCTCCCCCCTTTTTCTTTTTCAGTATGGTATCCCTTCCACCTCTATTTTCTTTTCCATGATTATCAAAGAAAAATCAAATTATACTGTCATTCTTTAAAGGATACCTATAGTAGGAATATAGTTCTCAAGAGATTTCCTTTTTACCTTTTTATGCTTCTCTCGAGTTCTCTATTTGGAGGTCAAATTTTTTGTTCAGATCAGGTCTTTTCATTAGAAATAGGTGAAATTCTCCTGTATCATTGAATGACCATCTTCTTCCCTGGAAGATGATGCTCATTCTAGCTGGATAACTTATTCTTGGCTGTAATCCAAGTTCTTTTGCCTTTCGGAATATCTGGTTCCAGGCCCTTCGATCCTTCAATGTGGAAGCTGACAGATCCTGTGTAATTCTAATGACAGTTCCTCAGTATTTGAACTGTTTCTTTCTAGCTACTTGCAATATCTTTTCCTTGGTGCGATAGTCCTGAAATTTGGCCACGATATTCCTTGGGGTTTTAATTTTGGGGTCTCTTTCTGGAGGTGATCGGTGAATTCTTTCAATGCCAATTTTGCCTTCTGATTCTAAAACATCAGGGCAATTCTCTTTCATGATTTCCTGGAAGATAGCATCCAGGTTCTTTTTTTCATCGTGGCTTTCAGGGAGTCCGATAATCCTTAAATTGTCTCTCCTGGATCTGTTTTCCAAGTCAGTTGTTTTTCCTAGGAGATATTTCATATTTTCTTCTATTTTTTCATTTTTTTGTTTTTGTTTAACTGATTCTTGAAGTCTTATTGAGTCATTTACTTCTATTTGTTCAATTTTAATTTTTAGAGTATTATTTCCTTCAGTTATCTTTTTTAGCTCCTTTTGTAGCTGGCCAATTGAATTTCTTGATTCAATGCATTCTTTTTCCATTTTGCCAGCTTTATTTTTCAGTGAATTGTTGTCTTTTTCCAATTCACCAATTTTGTTTTTCAGTGAATTGTTGTCTTTTTCCAATTCACCAATTTTGATTTTCAGTTCACCATTTTTATTTTCCAGTGAGTTGGTGATTTTTTCCAATTCGCCAATTTTGTTTTTCAATGAACTGTTTTCTTTTTCCAATTCACCAGTCCTATTTTCCAGTTTTTGATATTTCTGTTGCCCTGATCTCAATTTATTTCCCCATTCTTCTTCTAGCTCTCTTTTGAGATTCTTAATGCAATCATCCAGGTAAGCCTTCTGAAAGGGAGACCAACTTAAGTCTGCCTTTGTGGCTTCATCTGGGATTGTTTTCATACTGTCAGGATCTGGGGACTGTTCTATTTTTTCTCCGTAAAAGCTTTCTATGGTGAGAGCTCTCTTCTGCTTCTTGCTCATGATTTAAAGTTGGGATATTGGTCAAAACCAGAGAAAACTGCAACGATTTGTATTTGCCCTGGGGCAGTTTGCCGAGTTGACTTCCGGTCTGAGGCTGGTCGGGCTAGATTCGCACCAGGACCACGTTTTCAGCTGGTCTGGATCCACCCTTTTCCAAAGGCAGATCTGCCAAAGCACCTGCCCGCAAGCAGAGCAAAGTGGCCCAGGCGTCTCCCAGGGGCCCTCTGGGTGCCCAAAATCCGCCCCTCTATCGCAGCCCTGACTTCCGCCCCGGCTGGAGTCTGATTGCGACCAGCGGCCGATTTCCCCTGAGGCTAACCTTCTCCGGAGTTCTTTCAAGGTAGATCTTTGATAGAAGTGCGTTGTAGTCCGAATGCTTGGACTTGCTCTCACTTAGAAACCAGTTGGAAGGCTTACTTTGTCTGAGTTTGAGGGAATGTCCCGGGAGTTCACAGAGAAAGCTGTCCGCAGTTCCGCCATCTTGGCTCCGCCCCCCTACTTAATTTTCAAATATTTATTTTAAAAAGATATGTGGGAGTATATTTTTTAAAACTCTATCCTTTTTTGTTTGCTGACAGTTGGATTCAAATCTCCTTTAGCACTGACCAATTATTTGATCTTTATGCAATTCATTTAGTTTCTCTGGGTCTCAATTTCCTCATATATAAAATGAGGGGGCTGGAATAGGTAATTATAAAACCACTATCTGTATTGCAGTTTTGCACTTCTGATCCTACTGAAACCCCAGAAATGAAAGGCTATGGATGATTTTTTTTCTCATTCTACAGATAGACAAGGAAACAGAGGCTCATAGATATTTAGATAGTTCTCCAAGGTAGAATTAGAGTTCAAACACAGGTCTTTTGGTCCAAAATTTAGTTCAATCAACTCTATGGCTTCCTATATCACCTATGGGATTTCCTTCATCTTTAAAATGCTATAATTCTGCAGAGTCCTTGCTTATGTCCTGACATAAAGATACTCTAGATGAAAGTTGACTCACAGATGACTGTGTATTTAATTGATAATCAATTCAGATTTTTGTTATCTTTTGTTCATGTCACCTCAGTTTCTTGACATTATCATCTTACAGCCCTCACCAGTAAACTAACGCTTGTTTTAAAAAAAAGAATTCAAAAAGAAAGGGAGGAAACAATCACTTTAGCAAAATCAATGAGTATATCAAAGGGTTCTGACAATTTGTGCAATATTTGATACTGATCGTCCTCACACAGAGAAAGAAGAGATATTTTCTCAACTCTTTAGAGCAAAGCTCGATCCTTATAGCATTGAATGAATTTCAAGATGGGTTTTTTATTTGGTGGTGGTTCTTTTCATTTACATCATAATAATGATAGACATATATTCATTTTCTAATTCTGCTTACTTCACTCTGCATCAATTTATAAGTCTTCCTTTGCTTCTCTGAATTCTTTGTCTTCATTTTCTTATGGGACAGTGATAATCTATTCCATTTATAATACCCATTTTCAAGAGATAGAGAGGAAGGACCATGGGCATTTTGGACAGGCCCCTTGGAGAATCAAAGGGAGCCATGGACAAGAGTCAAAGGGATTAGGCAGGTAAGAATGAACTGCAAATTGCATCCCTTAGCACACTCACATTAATTATAACAAAGCTTCACTAGGATTTCCAATTTAAGGATAGTAATTTTCATTTGGCTGTCTGTGAAGAACAAGATTTTCTTAAATACCATAACAATGCTTAGCCTCTTCTTTTCTAAGCTGAACAATCCCAGTTAAACTCATAAATTTTTTTCTTCCACTGAATTATTGTGTTTCAATATTGAAATTATTTCATATTTAACTTTTTTATTTAACTGTTACCACTACTACCAGACTATATATTTGATTATATACTTGACTATATTTAAAAAAATCAGAGATGTACATCTCTTAATAAAGTATTTTCTGATTCCTTCAGTTGTTAGTGTGACTCTCTCTCCCAAATTAATTCATATTTACTTAGCTATGTACAAGTTGCTTTTCTCCTCGCCCCCCCCCAGCAAAGCCTCCTTGAGAGTAGAAACTATTTAATTTTCATATTGTTATTACAAACACCTAGCATGATTCCTGGTAAAGAAACCTCCACTCTCTTTAATGGGAGTGCCTTCCCTCTGTGATTGAGTCTACTTTATATTGTATATATTTGGTTAGTTCTTAATCATTTGCACATAGCTCACCGGCCCCCACTGTAAGCTCCTTGTAGGAATAGACTGTTTTTGCCTTTCTTTGCATCCCCAGTGCTTAGCTGGTGCTTATTAAATACTTGTTGACTTGACTAGATATTTAATAAATGTTTTTTTTTTTAATAAAGCTTTTTATTTGCAAAACATATGAGTGACCTTTCAACATTGACCTTTGCAAAAAAAAATTTTTTTTTTCCAAAGCTTTTCCTTTCCCTCCCCCCGCCCCCCACCCCTAGATGACAGGTAATCTAATACATGCTAGATAGGATAAATTATATGACAAATACAATACATGTATACATATCTATACATTTATCTTACTGCACAAGAAACATCAGATCTAGAAAGAGAAGAAGAAAAAAAACAACCTAAGAAGGAAAACAGAATGCATGGAAATATTCACAGAAAGCGTTAAAATGCTGTGTTGTGGTTCACTCTCAGTTCCCACAGGCCTCTCTCTGGATGTATATGACTATCTTCATCGCTGAACAATAGGAACTGCTTTGAATCACATCATTGTTGAAGAGAACCATGTCCATCAAAATTGATCATCGTATAGTCTTGTTGCTGTGTATAATGTTCTCCTGGTTCTGCTGATTTCACTCAGCATCAGTTCATGCAAGTCTCTCCATTCCTCTCTGAAATCCTCCTGTTGGTCATTTCTTAGATATTTAATAAATGTTGAATGAATGTGTGTTGGAGTGGGGCATTTCTGCTTCTCCATTCAGTAAAGAAAAAGAAGCATTAAATGGTATGTTTCTCATTGCATAGGCTTCATGCTGACTCTTTGTATTCTTTACTAGTAATTTTAATTCAAACAGTCATCCCCAAAGTGCTTGCTTTCTCTTGACATATTCAATTTTCCTGAATGTTCTCTTACAAAACAAGCAGTTAATGGTGTCACCTGCTAGGCTTTTCATCCAATGCTTTTCAGTCCTCTGGCAATTTGGGTTACATCTTTCATATTACTTGTTCTTTAAAATATATATATATATATATGTGTGTGTGTATATATATATACATATATATATATATACATATATATATGTGCGTATATATATCTGCTTCCAGTTTCAGATTCCAAAACAAATTAATATAGGTCTAATACAAAGTACAAAAATGGTCCTGACTTTTAGTGGGACCTTGGCCTTCATCTTATATTGAATTGTGAATTTTTCATTGAAAGGCAAACATGTTATTTCAAAGGGATAAATTAAAAAACAAAATAACACCTTCTTTTAAAAGGAAAATTGTATGAGAACATTTTTAGGCCTCCAACATTTTCACTTGATCATGATCAATTATTTTTTCACTTGCAATTTTTGCATTGATCCAGTATTCCTTGATAGTCCAAAAATATTTTAGTGTCTACTTATGTGATAGGCACTGTGTTGGGCACTTGGGAGTATGAAGACCAAAACAGTGTCTATCTTTAATGAACTTAGATTCTAACAGACAGGCACCATGTACTTACATGGATATTTCTATAAGCATTGTTATTTCTGAGGCTCAAGTGAGGCAGTAATTTGTAAAACACTTTGTGCATAGTAGGTAGTTAATAAATGCTTCTTAATTTAATTTAATGTCACAGTGTCATCCTAGTTTTAGTAATGAGGAGCTCTTATTTGTTTCTTGAAGCATTTAAAGAAAATGCTTCTGTATTTTATTACATAATCAGCCATTTTGCAAATGTTTCCAAATCTTTGTTAGGAAAATGAAGACACCTGCTGTGAGTTTATTAGTTTTTAATGCTTCCTAAGAAATAGATGCTTTTCATTAAGCATGCAAAGACATCTAAGTTGCACTAAAAGAAGAATGAAGTATTCAGGACACAATGACAAATGGGAAGCAGTGACCTTCCTGGGTAACAAAATGTCCTATTCCTGCACACTAGTTTTCTCTAAATCAGTTTGTACAAATTTTCCCATACTTCTCTTAATTCCCCATCTGTCACATTTTATTGTACAGTAATATTCTCTTAGACCCCCAGTTTGTTCAGTTATTCTTCAAAGATTGTTTTTTTTAAATTAACAATTACTTGTTGATTTATTGTTGACCGATATCTCATTTGTATCCTTTAAAAATTTTAAACATATTTCCATAGCTAATTTTAATTTTCTTTTTTATTACCACTTTTTATTTTCAAAACATATGCATGGATAATTTTTCAACACTGATCCTTGCAAAATCTTGTGTTCCAAATTTTTCCCTCTCTTTCCTCTACCCCTTCCCCTACATGGTAAGTAATATAACACATGTCAAGCTAATTTTAATTTTCAATAAGTTATTTTTCCCCCATAAGTTTTTTTTTGGATCCATCTTGTTTGCTACTACTAAATTACCCCTTTTAATGTGTTGGCATATATGGGACCTTTTTGTGTTTGACCTGCTTTGGGATATTTGTGCTTATTTTATGGAGTAGTGGGGTTAAAGGCTATGAACAATTGATTGATTTTTCTCAAATAATTTCAAATTGCTTTTCACAATAGTTGGGCCATTTTACACATAGGCCAACAGTGAATTAATTTTTGGTCTATGACTTGAAGGGGAATAGATGCATGCCAATTTGTTTGTGCCTTTTGTAACTGGTGATGATTTTAAATATAAGTAAAGGTCCCTTCTCTTGATTTTCTATGGCTGTTGTTTTTTGAATAAATTTTAGCTCCTTTCCTGGCCTATTTCACAAATCAATGCCCTGGTAAAATGGGAGATGAAAGGATATGATATGAAGAAAGAAAAGCTAAGCAGATTATCTAAAATTTCTTATTGGATTCAAAGTAGGAAGCAATGTTGTGTATATATACACATTTTTCATGAAGAGATTCCTCTTTTAAATCAGCAATCATGAGTTGCTTTCATATTGGTAACTTTAAATTGAGAGCTCAAAACACTCTCGCTTCCCTGGTGTACATGCTTCTGATGAGAGGTGGTTTGAGTACACTGGTACATTGAAGTCACTTGAGCTGTTGAAGAGCAGCATGAAG
The DNA here is from genome assembly GCA_023553655.1 of Myrmecobius fasciatus. Classification (NCBI taxonomy): domain Eukaryota; kingdom Metazoa; phylum Chordata; class Mammalia; order Dasyuromorphia; family Myrmecobiidae; genus Myrmecobius; species Myrmecobius fasciatus. Next base: position 55,038 of record JAJPUD010001735.1, on the reverse strand, counting down.
GCTCTGAGTAAGTGTCGAGGGAGGTGAATCCCAAGAGTAAATCAAGGATTTAAATGGGAAGGGTGGAGATGAAACCTCATTTACTTTCTAATTTTGCTATAGGCTAAAGTGCTATTAAACACAAGGATCTTTATAATTTCAAAGGTGGAAGAGAATATATGCCAATTAGTGTATGCCTTTTTCCATTAGTTATTTGATCCTGGGAGAATATGGTTTATTCTGTTTTTGAATCTGGAAAGTATCCTTTTTTTTCTGTTAGGCACAGGAAAGAAAAAACATTTTGATGCTTGCTAATTTATTGTTATTTAGTCATTTTTCAATCATGTTTGACTCTTCACTACCCCATTTTTGGGCAGAGATATTGGATATTGGAGTGCTTTGTCATTTCCTTCTTCAGCTCATTTTACAGATTATATATACATACATACATACAAATATACATACATATATACAAACATACACACATATATATGGAATTGAGGCAGACAGGGTTCATTGAATTGCCTAGGGTTATGCAGCTGGCAAGTGTCTGAGGCTGGACTTGAACTCATGGAGATCAGTTTTTCTGATTCCAAGCCCAGTGTTCTATTCTGCCATCTTTTTGCTAAAGGACTGGACAAAATGTTGATGGATTTAGCAATTCCATTCAGCAGACATAGATCACACATCAAATATGTGCAAGACATTGTGCTATATACTGGGAATATAGAAGCAAAAATGTCATTTTTCTCAAAGAGCTTACGTTTTACTGAAGAGTTCCAACATGAATACATATAAATAAATAGAAAAGGTATATAAAGTAACAATCAGTCTGAGTGGGAAAGAAGTAATTTAAGGGCGTGTTCAAGAGATGTCTCATGTATTTTGAAGTAAGATATTTCTCTGCTTTCACATGGCAGTGAAGAAGGTCCTTTATGTCCATAGGAGACAACCTGTTCAGAGGGACAGAGGCAGTGGGTGGAATGCTGGGTCTAGGGAACATCTAGTAAACAAGTTGGATAGAAGTAGAGAGAGTATGTGAAGAGGCATAGCATAGAATAATATCAGAGAGGTAAATGGGAAGTTGGTTGTGGAGAACTTTAAATGTAAACTGAGGACTTTATATTTTATCCTAGCAAAAAAAAAATCTCAGGGTTCTCTTACATTAATTTTTTCTTGAATAAAATGTCTGACAGTGTATTTTCGGAGGGATGTTTGGAAGACAGATGAGATGTTACATTTCTTCAAGGTGTGAAATGGCATTGACTTATGTAGGAGAAATAGAATAATAGCTCGATCCTATATTTTGGTGATATCATTTGAGTAGGCTTTAGGAAGCAGATTAGTATCTGTAAATACTTTTAGTCTTGGAAGTGTGGGGGATTTGATTGGTAATTTGCACCAGTGTAGTGAATTTCCACAATTAGAGTCCACACTGTGGATGAAATCATAAATTTTTATCTTCCACTTGTTTAAATGGAAAAATAATCCCAGGATCATATCAACCTAATCTGAATAGTTTATCATTGTAATCAGAAGTTTTATTGCATTGAAGGGAGAATAGACACCATAAATATAAAGGGAATTAAATTACAAAATGGGTTCATTGATCTAGACCATGCTTCCATTGGTATCTTTGATTGTGTTCAATGTTTCTGTACTCGTTAATAGATCTGTCTCAGTAAGTCTTTTGGTTTGTGAAAAAAGGGGAAGAATATAGACCAAAGAATTAACTTATATAACATGAAGAGAATGGAATGTAGAGTCCTGAAAGTAAATACTGAATGATGATGATTTTTTTTAAGTTCCACGATTTCTTTCTCCTGGATTAGGTCTGCTGCCTTCCTGAGTTTAAATTTCAGTAAAATTTCAGAATCTGAATATTTTCCCAAATTTGCTAAACTCACAATAGAGTTCTGTTATTGGCAACAGTAAAAATAAGGGTGACCTTTCTGTGATTTGTGTTGGCTTCAAGAACTACTTAAGGATTTCTCATCTCTTCTGCTTTTTCCTCTCCCCATCCTTCAATCACTTTTCTCCATCAACCTTTTCCAATATCCCTTTTAGTCCACATTGTTATAATTGTATGCAATACCAGAATTTAGTGCCCATTTCCATCCATTTTATATATTTCATTCTTTTCTCCTCTGCTAGATTGTAAGCTTCTTGAGGGCTGGGCTCATGCTTGTTTTTGTGTTTGTATATTTCTTGGGCAAGGGGCTGGTTATGTATATATTAAACGAACTGATCCATGACACTTTGCCTTAGTTAAAAGCTAATGGACAAATAAGTTTCTCCTTTTTCTTCAGTCTAAGGAGGATTTAGTGGTCTTGATTAGATTGACTATTTCTTATCTGTCCATTATAGCCAAATTTCTAAAACATACTGCTATCTCCATTTCTACATCATCTACTCTATAGGCCCTCAAAATCTGACTTCCATCCTCTCTACTCTTTTGAAACTTCTACCTCAAAGATAAACAATGACCTCCTAATTACCAGCTCCAGTATTTTTTTTTTTTCCAATCCAGCTCTCTGCCTCCTTGACTTGATTTTAAAATTTTACAAGGTTGATGCCCTTCCATCTAGAAAGCCTTTCTTCCTCTTGGCTCCATAGATACCACACTCTTGGTTCACTTTTTTCCTTCCCTGCTTCCTTATTTGTTTTTGCTCATTTAAAGTAGATGTTCTTCAGCATCATTTGTGAAATGGGGAAAATAACATCTCGAGTAACATCATATAGGATGATTGACAGAAAACTTCAAATTCAAGTTTTACTCACAATGTTTTGTTATGCAGTTGTTGACTAAAATTTCTTGCTGAATTGCAAATTTACATTCCCTCCCCACCCTCAACACTTGTGCTTGGCACACCATAGTAGCTTAATCAATACTATCTAATTGCCCAGAGGAAATTTTTATCTGAAGGTTATCTCAGACCCAAAATAACTCAAACAAGGCTTATTTCCTACTAAACCTATTTCTTCTTTTTAGTTTGCTGTTTCTTTCTGTAGCCCTTGCCTAGTACCTTTGGTGCTATCTTTTATTCTACACCTTTAACTCATTCAATTGCTTATTAAGTCCTGTTAATTCTACCATCTCAATATTTCTTATGTACTTTTATAATCACTTAATAGGCATAGTCAATTGGGGGTGGGGTGAAGGAAACAGTTCCATCTTTGTATCACCTTTCACTTAAACTTTGATCCAAGGATAAATTAGACTGGAACAGATCAAGTCCTGTCCTTCCTTTTATGAGGATAAATGAATCCAAAAAGTATTCCATCAATAGGAAGAAAACCAGGTAAACAATTTAGACTGAGAAGTAATTTACATATATATATTTATTCCTGTGTGTGTCTCGTGTACAATTTGAATTTAATTTTTATGGAAAATAATGAAATTTGACAAGATTTTAGAATTATGTCCCCAAATCCATTAGGTTTCTACTGGATGTGATATTTCATGATTCAATGAACAAAAGAGGAAGAATGAAAGAATGAGAGAAGGCAGTAAAAAGCAGTATGTAAATTGGTCTGTCAAAGCTCTACAAAAGGGAATTCCCTTGTCTACCTTGGTGACCCACTTCACTCTCTAACTACTCTTTTACTTCCTCTTTGTTATACCTTTTCTCTGAAACAATAATTGGAGACTGAGATGTTATAGATCTAGCTGGACAGAACTGATATTTTTAGAAATCAGAAAACCATAGATTTAGAGGGGAAAGCACCTTTCAAATCAAGATTCAGATTGAACAACTGAAATCCCATCAGACTGGGTTGGGATTTCAGAACAAGGTTTATAAAGGTGGAAAAACTGGTTGAAACTAAAAATATGGTCACCCCAATCTTTTATATTCAAAGTACAACTTCAAGTTACTTAGAGAAAATTAAAGTAATTAAAGTGCAGAAACACTTCAGAATTATTAATGTCTCTACTTTCTAGGTGAGCTTATTCCTTTTTTTATTAAAGCTTTTTATTTGTAAAACATATGCATGGGTAATTTTTCATCATTGACCTTGCAAAGCTTTCTGTTACAAATTTTTCCCTCCTTCCCCCCATCCCCTCTCCTAGATGGCAGGACGTCTAATACATGTCAATTATGTTAAAATACTTGATAAATTGAATATGTGTATACATATTTATATAGTTATCTTGCTGTACAAGAAAAATTGGATGTATAAGAAAAAAAATCTGAGAAGGAAAACATAATGCAAGCAAACATCAATAGAAAATGTGAAAATGCTATGTTGTGGTCCACCCTCAGATCCCATAGGCCTCTCTCTGGGGTGTATATGGCTTTCTTCATCCCTGAACAATTGGAGCTGGTTTGAGACATCTCATTGTTGAAGAGAGCCATGTCCATCAGAATTGATCATCATATAGTCTTGTTGTTGCCATGCATATTGATCTCCTGGTTCTGCTCATTTCACTTAGCATTAGTTCATGCAAGTTGGTGAGCTTATTCCTTATAGAGTTAACAGAAACCTAAAGAACATAGAAGGTTTGAAGTTCAAATGTCGTTACTGTCAAGGGTCATTGAATGCAGCCACAAAGTCAGAAGGGTCTTTAACTACAATTCATCTTTGAGGATTTTATGATTCTCAGTGGATTTTTGGAACATGACCAGATTACATCTTAGAAACTGCAAATTTAGCAGGATCCCATCCGGTTCTGTACCTTCACAGACTTGGAATCAAATTTGGAGATTTTAAATAATAATTTACCACTAGCTTTCTTTGCTTATTAGGAACTTTTGAAGTCAACTTGGGTCCAAGTCTTCAGTTATTAATAATACTAAATCCAGATAAGGAAGAGCATTGAACTAGCAAAGCATTTAATTGGGAATTAAAATAAATATTAAGGCAGCATAAACTAATCTCAGCAACATTCCTAAATCAGAATAATCTTGATTCTTTTCTTCCCAGGGTAATATGAGAAAAACAAGCTCATCCAATTCTATATAATTCTGATAAGACAGATATAAAGGTTTAGCTGCCTGTTTCTATTGCTTTACAGATTTTGACTTCTTGTTAGTCCTTCATCCTCAAAGAGGACCAATGACATCGAGAGGATGCTGTCTTGACTTGTGCATGAATTGGATTGAGTGAAAGAGCTTTGAAAAGTCATCAAGCTCACTCTCTCCAGAGTTATCAAAGTCCAGTGGCAAAACATAAGTCAAAATGACTGGTGATGGCCTGGACTTTCCTAAATTAAGGACTTAGCTTAATTTCAATGAAAAATGGAATCTGTCTAGTTTCTTGTTTGTTTCTCGGTCCCCACCATTTCTAATACAACTCCTACCTTCTCTTGCCTTTGGTGTACCACTCATACCCTTCAAGGTTTTCAATAGGCAGGATAGGATGTCATATCGCTTTACTCCAACAGGGCTTCAAAGGTACTTTGCTATCCTTGTCTTATGATTGTGAACCATTCAATAAAAATATTACTACTTGACTATCTTCTGTTTATCTGGCACTGATCCCCTGATGTAATAAACCTGTGTTGTAGACACATAATTTCACTGGAAATGAAGTTTTTGATTTCAGCTCTGGGTGAAGGTATCCTGGGAAATGTTGATCCTTTTTTTTACCTTGGCCCTGCCTGTTAAATTACTTTATAGTGGTAGCACAATAAGGCCAAGGCAAAACAGAATCAATGTGGTTTGGGGTTTTAACTTCAAGTCCCTAACCTCAAACATTACTCTTACTGCAAATGACTAAACTTCCACTTCACTGTGGAGATTGAGAGTATCTAGGAAGGTGCTCCCTTAGTTTCTCTATTTTATCCCTTAAAAAAATTTCCAGCATTATCATTCACTCTCTATTTTGCCTTGTTTGAGGAAAATACTTAATCCCTCACTTGTGTTCTTGGTCCCATCTCTCCCACCTCCAGAGTTTTTCGAAGCTATCAGTGTACTCTCTAACCTCTATACATTTTTAATCTTTACCTTTCCATTGGATCCTTTCTCTTTGTCTGGAATATCTCACTTAAAAATCTTCCTTTTCTGTTTGTACACCAGCTCCCAAAACATTTTTTCCTTTCCCTTCAAGCCTGTTTATCCTTAGTGCTTCCACTTCCTGACAACTAATTCTGACTTTAACTCCTTGCAGTCCTTCTTTCTCTATATCCTTCTGAAATAACTATCTCAAATAATTATTTTTTGGAAGGAAATTATTGTTGACATCTCTTTATATATCATGTATATTTGTCATCATATTTTTGCGTTCACTCCCTCCCTGTAATCCATCTACTCTAAAAAGAGAACGAAAAAGAGGAATTAAAAGGTTTTTAAAGTTAATCAATAGATTGGAAAAAATTGATGTTATAAACAGTGTTTCACATGTGTGGGTCCTGACCTTTTTAAAGAATACAGGAGAAGTGTGTTTTCTCATATCTTTCGAAATCTAAACAGTATAATTTGGCAGCATCCAGTTTGTATTATTTTGTTCTTTCCTTTTACATTGTTGTAGTGATTCAGGATGTTTCCTTGTTTTGCTTATATTTTGTCAGGTCATATAAGTTTCCCCATGATTCTTTGTATTCATTGTATTGTTTCCTACAGCTCTGTAATATTTGTTCCTGAACTAATAAATGAAAAAAATAAATGCTAACTACTGTGCTAAATAGTGAAAGATACAAATAGAAAAGCAAGAAAGTCCTTTATCAAGGATCTCACATTCTAATGAAAGAGACAGCATATATGAAGATTTTTGCTGCTGATGAGGAAAAGTCCCATGGTCCTTAGGGTGCAGCAGCAAAGCAGATAGTAATGCCTTTACTTTACTTTAATGACATTTGCCCTAGCAAAATCATATGAATTTCTGCTCTTGAACCTCTTCATAGTACCAAGGACTTGGGCTAGAAAAAAAAAAAAAAAAAACCTTTATTTTCTGAATCTTTTTTAGTAGCTGTGATTATAGCAATTGCCAGGCTGCATTGCCACAGAGGTTGGTTTCCAGGACGATGGCAGAAAGTACTGGGTGGTAGGCATTGCTCTTCCCAATGCTCTTGACTACAGAGTCCTGGGATGTTTTCCTCGGGGTCTAAAAGGAGATTGTGGTCAGTGTGATGGTGATGGTTTTGGCTTCTTGGAACATGCTGCCTTCTGTCTCACTCTTCCCTCTTTATTTGGTTGTCTTGCTATGTTGGTGGCAATTGGTAGAAATGATAAGCCCCTTCTTCACAAGAACTGCTTTCATGCATGGTGGCTGGGCTGGAAATAGCACTGGTGACACCCCAATTTGTTAAGCCATTCGTCTATCAATGGTCTATTTTCTTTCTAGCTTTTTGCTGTTACAAAAAAAGTGCTGGCATAAATATTTAGATGTATAGTGTATTTTTGTTATTGTAGTTGATCTCTTAGGGGTATATTCCTACTAGTGGAAAGGTATGGACATTTTCCTCTTAGTGACATTTTTTTCAAGTCTCATTGTTGGTCTCCAGTATAGTAGAGTGGAAAGTATCTGGACTTACATCCCGATTTTGCTTCTTACTATCTATGTTACTGTAGCCAAGTCACTTAATCTTTATGGCCTCGGTTTCCTTATCTGTAAAATGAGGCAATAGGAATAAGCTCTTTGAGGTCATCCCTCCTCATTCTAAATCTATGATAGTTGATGCTGTTGTCGCCTATTCTTTTTGAAAATTCTCTCCCTCCCCTCTTGGATTCCTAGTAGGCTGTAAGCTCCTTGAATTTGAGGCAGTGTCATTTTTGTCTCTGCATCCCTAGGACCTACCGTAACACCTTATAGCTGATGTGTATATTTGTTGAAATTGAATGTCTTTGGATCCTTCTTCTACTTCCCGTACTTGCTTATGCTATTTCTCTGTAACTTGTAAAATTCACCCTGATGCAGTTGAATTATTGTTTTTTTTTTTTGCCATTTTATTTTATTTTATTTTTGCTGAAGCAATTGAGTTTAAGTGACTTGCCCAGGATCACACGGCTAGAAAGTGTTAAGTGATGCAGAAACTATGTGTCTTTGAACAAGTCCCTGAGGATCACAAATCTAGAGCTGGCAGGCATTTAAGCAGAGGCAATCTAATCCAAATCTACTCATGCAGTTGAATTATTGTTATTATTTTTTAAAGATTTGTGGACACTAGGGTCACTTAATCTACCCTCTTCATTTTTATAGATGAGGAAATGAAAGACCAGAGTGTTTTAGTGGTTCACTCAAGGTTAAAAACACATAATGTTCGTATAACTTGGATTTTCAAGGCAAATGATTTTGCCCTTGTAAAGTGCATTTCTAAAAATTAACTTCAGGTTTGCCAGCACAGCAGAGCCCTATTATGATACTATTAGTACTAGGTAATATTACTGACTAAACTGTGTCCTTTGAAACCTAATAGTGACATTTAAGAGAAACCTAGAATGATATCAGATTATAAGATGAATACTACTTTTGTTCTAACATCAGCCTTATTATCAAGGTATTTTACTGAAGTTAAAAAAATCCTAACCCAAAAACTCTACAAAAACTCAAGATGGTCAATTCAACAGATGATTAGGTACCTATGATTCCACATACAATTATTTTTTTCTGTTCTTTATATAGGGACGTGTTCATGCTTATTGGCATTGATACTGTTCAGAATAATAATACATTCTAAAAAAAACTTTAAAGAAATGTCTGTGATCCTTGAAGCTCTCTGTGCTAGGCATTGGTAACACAAAGATTACTAGTGAAATGGGTCTCTGTCCTCATGGATCTAGTAATCGTTTTTTTTAATTAAAACTTTTTATTTGCAAAACATATGTATGGGTAATTCTTCAACATTAACCTTTACAAAGCTTGCTGTTACAAATTTTTTCTCCCCTACTCCCCACCCCTCCCCTAGATGGCAGGATATCCACTACATGTTCATTATATTAAAATACTTGACAAATCGAATATATGTATACATATTTCCACACTTATCATTTTTGTGCAAGAGAAATTGTATCTACAAGAAAGAAAAATCAGAGAAAGGAAACACAATGCAAGCAAACATCAATAGAGAGCATGAAAATGTTATGTTGAGGTGCACATTTTACATCCCTCTCTCTGGATGTATATGGCTTTCTTCACTGAAGAACTGGAACTGGTTTGAAACATTTCATTGTTGAAGACAGCCATGTCCATCAGAACTGATCATCATATAGTCTTGTTGTTGCTGTGTATAATGATCTCCTGGTTCTGCTCATTTCACTTAGCATCAGTTCATGCAAGTCTCTCCAGGCCTCTCTGAAATCATCCTTCTGGTCGTTTCTCATAGAACAATAATATTCCATAACATTCATATGCCATAATTTATTCAGCCATTCTCCAATTGATGGGCAATGGATCTAGTAATCTACTATGTACATAACTATAATACACAGAATGTAAGTGTGTTGGAGAGGTAGAAATGCTATAAGAAATGCTTCCAGGAAGGTAAGATTACTTTTAGCTTCTTGGAGGAAGTCATAGGTGAGTTGGCTCTTCTAAGATTTCAGCAGGCAAAAATAAGATTGGAGGCACATCCTATTTGGGTATAGGGGATGAGAAGCAAGATATAGTTCCAAAAATATGTATTGGCCAGTGCCATCTTTGCTGTTCTCCTCCCAGACTTACATGTTTGATTTTTGCAGCATCTCTTGAATATGCCCAAAATGGATATCACTTTAATGAGGACCCTCATTAATTTGGGTTTGGATTACTACAATAGCCTGCAAGTGGGTCTGCCTACCTCAAATTTCTCTTCACTCTAATCCATTCTCCATTCAGTCACTTAAGTGAATATCCTATATGAACATACAGTTTTCAAATGAAGAAATTAAAACTATTTGTAATCATGTGAAAAGGTGCTCCAAATCACTATTGGTCAGAGAAATGCAAATTAAGACAACTCTGAGATGCCACTACACACCTGGCAGATTGGCTAAAATGACAGGAAATGATAATGATGAATGTTGGAGGGGATGTGGGAAATCTGGGATACTGATGCATTGTTGGTAGAGCTGTGAACGGATCCAACCATTCTGGAGAGCAATTTGGAGCTATGCTCAAAAAGTTGTCAAACTGTGCATACCCTTTGACCCAGCAGTGTTTCTACTGGGCCTATATCCCAAAGAGATCTTAGAGGAAGGAAAGGGACCCACATGTGCAAGAATGTTTGTGGCAGCCCTTTTTTTTTTGTAGTGGCTAGAAACTAGAAGCTGAATGGATGCCCATCAATTGGAGAATGGCTGAATAAATTATGGTATATGAATGTTATGGAACATTATTGTTCTATAAGAAACGACCAGCAGGATGATTTCAGAGAGGCCTGGAGAGACTTGCATGAACTGATGCTGAGTGAGATGAGCAGAACCAGGAGATCATTATACATGGCAACAACAAGACTATATGATGATCAATTCTGATGGACATGGCTGTCTTCAACAATGAGATGATTCAAATCAGTTCCAATTGTTCAGTGATGAAAAGAGAGCTATCTACACCCAGAGGGAGCAATGTAGACCACAACATAGCATTTTCACTTTCTGTTTGCTTTTATTTTGTTTTCTTTCTCAGTTTTTTTCCCTTCTTGAGCTGATTTTTCTTGTGCAGCAAGATAACTGTGTAACTGTGTGTGTATTTAACATATGTTGTTAAATTTATTTAACATATATTGTAACATATTTAACATGTATTGGACTACTTGACATTTAGGGGAGAAGGTGGGGGAAAGGAGGGCAGAATTTGGAACAGAAAGTTTTGCAAAGGTCAGTGTTGAAAAATTACTAATGCATATGTTTTTTAAATAAAAAGCTTTAATAAAAAAAATTTAAAATGAAGTGAATATCCTAAAATGAAGGCCCAGTCTTGTTAGCCGCTACTCAAGAATTTCCAATTATTCCCTATTGCTCCCAGGAGCAAATACAAAATGATCTATTTAGCATGCCAAGGTCCTTAAAACCCTAGCCCTCTCCTATCTTTCCAGTCTTTTTATTCCCTACTCCCCAACATATATCTTTGATCCAATAATACTGAACTCCTGGTCTTTCCACAGATATGGATAGTGTTTCATCTCTTGACTCTAGGCATTTTCTCTGTTCCTCATTTCTGGAATGCTTTCCCCATTGTGCTTCAACTACTGACCTCCCAGGCTTTCTTTAAGTCCCAATTAAAATCCTGCCTTTTCCAGTGAGGCTTCCCCAAACCTAACTTCCATTGCCTTTTTCTTCTTAATTATTTTTTATTTATCCTATATGTAGCTTGCTTTATATAGATTTATTTCCATGTTATTGAATCCATGAGATTGTAATCTCCTTGAGGGCAGGGAATGTCTTTTGCTTTTTTTCTTTTTTATTTGTGGCACTTAGTAAAGTACCTAGCACATAGGAGGCACTTAATAAATATTTATAGATTGATTCATTTCTGACTCTATTCTTTTTCAGTTAGGAGGCACAGGAGATAGTGCCAGGCCTGGAGTCAGAAAGTCCTGAATTCAAATGTGACCTGAGATACTTGCCATGACCCTGGGCTTAATTTTATTTACCTCAGTTTTCTCATCTGTAAGATCAGCAGGAGAAGGAAATGGCAAACTACTCCCATATCTTTGCCAAGCAAATCCCAAATGGAGCCATGCAGAATCAGACATAGGTGAATTGACTGAACAACAAAGTTTCCTGTATTTTAGTAAGCTAATTATCGGAGGGATGTAATCTCTATAGCATTTTGCATTTATTTTTCTGTGTGTTCCCTTGTTCCCAATAGAATAGAAACCTTTTGAGGGCCAAGATTGTTGATTTTTTTTTCTTTTTATCTCTGTGTCTATTTGGGTTTACTTGGCCCTCCTAAGAATTTAATAAGAACTTGTTGAATGAAGATTGAATTACTGAATGAATACATCAGTTGTAGCATATTCTCCTTGAATGTAGATTTTTTTTAAAATCCAAGGAAACAAAAATATGAAATTTCTCATTCTACACCGTGATGAAGTCATTAGACTCACATTTTTTTCTTTATAATACCAGACAAGACCTTTGTTCTGATGGCTCATTTGGTTTTTGTGGCTATTCTTTCAGGGAGAAGACCTGTATGGCATCACTACCTCAAGCCTTGTTGCTCTCAGTTTCTTAATTTCACTATAAACAAACATCTACTAGTGAGTAATTGTCTTGCTTAAGGAAAGATAATATCTAAATAGAGATTTAAGGTGAGGTGGAGAGACTAGTAAATGAAAATAAAGTCATCCCAGAGCCCCTCAGATGGACTGGTGGGATGTAAGGACAACTGGAGGCTGGAGGGTATGGCTTCTGTGATGCAATTATTTCCTTAATTCCTAGTTAACTGACTGACCTCCGTCTGAATGCTGAGCTGTGCTCTTATCTCATTTGTATTTTCCCATGCTTGGCAGGGAGGTGTTCACTTGCCAGTGAGTAGAGAAAAACTGGGTTTCCTTGGGGGGATGGGGTCAGCAACCCTTGTAGGAGAGGGATCACTTTTCTCCTGGCAGCCTTTCTGACTCTTTATAAGTTGGCTGGAGGCCATGACCCAAATCCAGCCTTCCCTGAGTGGTTTAGTGCTTAGAGAATTTCTGATGAACCATATAGGTTAGTGACAATATTTTCACTTGCAAACAGCCTCCAAGAAAGATCTTCTTGCATTAATGGATATGAACAACTTCCTCATTTTAAAATTTCTAACAAGTTCCCGTTAAAGAATCACCTTGTCATTTCAAATGGAGGCAGTTTCTCTGTCCCTCTCTCTGTCCCTCTGTGTGTGTGTGTGTGTGTCTCATTCTCTCTGTCTCATTGTGTGTGTGTGTGTGTGTGTGTGTATGTCTGTCTCATTCTCTCTATCTGTCCCATTGTCTATCTGTCTCTGTCTCATTTTGTGTGTGTCTCTCTGTCTCATTTTATGTGTGTGTGTGTGTGTGTCTCATTGTGTGTGTGTCTGTCTGTCTCTTTCTGTCTCTCATAGTGTGTGTGTGTGTGTCTATCTCTGTCTCTTTCTGTCTGTCTCATAGTGTATGTGTGTGTGTGTGCGTGTGCGTAGTAGAGTTACCCTCAAATCCCATCTCTGTGTGACCAAATTTAATTTAAATGCTTTGAACCTCTCTTACCTTATTGATAAAATATTTAATAATACTGTGGTCCTTACTAGCTATCAAGAGGATTGATATGTCAGCAGATTGATATATGTCAAGTGCTTTACAAAGCTTAAGGTGTTTTAATTCAAGTTTACCCCTCTTATTATAATTATTACTTGATTCTCCTAGTATACTTTGGATGTCAGTGTTACTATAGGCCCTATTGTCTTCATCTTACAGATTTGAGGCTTAGCGTTCTCTGATTCCTTCCCCAACTGGGGAGTTAGTAACTAGAAGAAGAAGGATTCAAGAGCAGATATCTCTGGACTCTAAACAGAGCTTTTCTTTCCATTATACCTCTTTTCTGCTATCAAGGTTATTTTATTTTATTTATTTATTTGTTTTTTGCTGAGGCAATTGGGATTAAGTGACTTGCCCAGGGTCACACAGCTAGGGAGTGTTAATTGTTTGAGACCACATTTGAACTCAGGTTCTCCTGACTTCAGGGCTGGTGCTCTATCCACTGCCCCATATCAAGGTTGATCTTAAGAGATATATTAGGTAGGTGTAGTGAGAGCAACCAAAATAATGAGAAAAGCATACATATCTTTGACCTCATTTGAGTCTTTGCAAAACATATTAGAACTGATAATAAATACTAAGGAATGAAAAAAAATTCTTATTTTAAAAATGATTGATATCTTGTTTTTCTCTGAAGTCATTTTTGATATCTCACTCTCCTTTTTCCTTTCCTTTTCCTCACCTCCTCTCTCCAACACCCTATGAGCCCTCTCTTGGAACCAAGAATCACAATTGTGCAGCACTGACAATAGTTGTGTCTGACACCATAAGCATCCCTCCCTTGTTGTAGCACCCTAACTACCCAAGGAGAAGTGGGAAGTTCATTTCTTCATTTCTTCTTCAGGCCCATGATTAGCCATTCCAATTATGTGGTGTTCAAACCAGAGCATTTTCAAAGGGGCACATGTATGAAAACACCCACGGCAGATTGTGCTCCAACGGGCTGAATGTTGTGTGATTAGCTGTGTTTGAGAGAATTGTTAGTTTTAATCAAGCCACATTTCTAAGGTTCTGCAGCTTTGATTGTTTTTCTCTTTGCACCAGCTGGGTAATGCCAGCGCCTCCCCTAGAGTTGAGATCATAAAGCATCTTGGCCAAATTACAAACTGCTGGATGAGACGATGCTTACATTTGGTTCAATTTTCTGGCGGTTTTCGCTGGTCCACAATTCTCCTTGGTATTTGGTGGCTTCCTGGCCTCAGTTTTGAGCACTGGCCTTCTTGTGAATATTTCATGCCATATTGTACTTTTAGTATTTTGTTTTTTTCACAAAGCTTTCTCAAAAGCCCGTAGTCCAAACTCAGAATGCTTTGTTGGAGAGGATGTTAGACTTGGAGTCAGTAAATTAGTCAATTCATTAAGCATTTTCTGAAGTTCTTATTGTGTGCCAGGTGCTAATGATACAAAGAGAAGACTGAAAATGATACTTACATTCTCATGTAAAAAGAAATAGGACATTTTTTGGTGGAAGCCTAGGGGACCAGGAAAGGACTCCTGTGGAAAGTAGTATTTGAGCTGAGTTTTAGAGGAAAAAAAGGATTCTCAGGGAGAGAACTAAGGAGTATATTTTAAGTATGAGGGACTATTGTAAAGGCATGGAGGCAGGAGATAGAAAATTAGTTCTGAATAACCAACAGGGAATTTTGTTGTGGTGGTTTGGGGCTTTGGGTTTTTCACTGAGGCCCCCAAGAATTTTCACCCAGAGCAGTAAATTGGTACCCGTTTGGGAGCAGATCTCATTATTGAGTCAAACATGAGCAAAAGGACAAAACTGGCCATGACAGTACAGGACCAAGCACCCAGTTAGGTTCTCTAGAGATTATCTATGTCAATCTTCTTATTTTAATGCTTGAGAAACTAAGGTCCAAGAGATGAAGTCATCTGATCTGAAACAGGTCCTCTGGTCCCCAAATTGAGAGCTTTCTCCTCTATTACTTCGTCTTATATCTGTGCCTATAGGAGATTAATCTAGCAGAAATGAGAAAAATGCATAGTAGGAAAGAAACTAAAAGTCGGAGTACTGTGGAAATTCACATGGAAGACGACAAGAACCTGTGCTGTATTTGAGCAAGAAGGAACATTAGGGAGCATTCAGTTTGGCCCTTCATTTTATAAATGGGGAAACTCAGACCCATGGAAATGAAGTAAGTTGCTAAAATCCATTTTCTTTTCTATTAAAGAACATGCCTTGGTAGTGAATATAGAAAGAAGAAAATAGATTTGAATTAATCCTTATATCTATATACAGATATAATATCTACATTTTTATATATATATGTGTGTAATATATAAATGTGACTGTATAGAAGTATCTAGGTGTGTGTGTGTATATATATACACATAGTATATTTCTATGTCTACATATATACATATTATGATCTACTCTGTCATTTTCTAAGGTACATAGGACCTTGTCATCTGTCCTGCTGCTAAGCCTGCTGGAACTTAATTTCCATTTTGTCTTTCCATCTGCCATGAGGTTGATCTCTCCTTTATATGTTCTATGCTTAATTAGAAAATGATCTCCTTGAGAGCAGGAACTACTTCTTTCTGTTTGCAGTGCTCAGCATAGTACAAGACACATGCCATGCATATAATTATACCCAGATTATAAATATTTACCATTTCATTTCATTTCACGATGAATTTAGAACCAACTTGGTAACAATGGCTATGGAAGATGCAAAAAAGAAAAGAATTAAAGAAGACGTCAAGGTTTTGAACTCGAGGGACTGAGAAAATGGTGAGGTAATAAGGTCATGTCTGGATCAGTTTGAATCCTCTCTGACATTTAGCATATGGGCAAATCACTTGACCTCTTTTTGCTGCAGTTTCCATATTTGAAAAAGGAAAGAGTTGGACTCAGTGATCCTCAAAGTCCTTTCTAGTTCAAAATCTATGATCCTGTGATGAAACTGACATAAATGGGGAAGTGAAGAAAAGTCACAAGTTCTGGGGAAATGATAAATTCTGTCTAGTTTAACATGACATGAAGACATTTGGAATCGAAATTTGGAGCTCAGGAAAGAAGCTAGAGCTAGAGCTACAAGAGCCATATGCATGGGAGAATAGTGGAAACTAGAGAAAGAGTTAGGGATTCCAGAAGTGAGCACATTGATGAAGTGAAGACTGAGGATAGAACTTTGTGGTACTCTTGGATGTTGGGCTTCCCTAAGAGGGCCAGTCAGCAGCAAAACTGACATGGGACAAGTTACTTTTCAGGATCTCTCTGTTCTTTCCCCTTCACACTCTTCTTCTTCCAACCTTTCTGCCTAGGCAATCAAGCATCCTTGTGCTCTCTTCTTTGTCTATCTACGTCAGATTCTTTCAAGAGCACAGAATTTCCTTAGTGCAAATATAAGTCGGCATGTTCCCTTTCCAAGGGGTGTCTGTATTTTAAATTCTCTTCAATTATAAACTGAAATTCTTGGCTCTATCAAGGCAATTTTAGTGATCATCAAATAGTTGAAAATAAAATGTGTTTTTTTGGGGGGGAGGTGTTGAAGTTACTCTTGAATTTGTAATTAATAAGCATTTATTAAGTGCTTGTTATGTGCCATATACTCTGCTAAATGCAAAAAGCAAAATCAGTAGCTACCTTCAAAGGGCTTATATTCCTATGGAAGAGACAATATGTAAATAAATAGTTATGTACCATGTACATCTGCATTAAGTGTAATTTGCAGTAAGAGGCAGCTATTCCATGTATATTCATCTTGATTTCCCAATAAGAGTATAAGCTCTTTGAGGGGAGGGGACTAGATCTTTTGTCCTCCACAATACTTAGTATGGTGTTGAGCATGCATACAACTCAAAAAGGCTCAAAGGATTGATCAATCCATTCCCAGAAATATTTGGTCAATCCCTTAGGTAGGCAAGTATCCATTTTATTCAGCATATGAAGAAACAGCCTGAACAATCCCTAGTTGTATAACGATTATGGAGCAATCTTGGATGCTTTCAGAGATGAGGTGATCTTCACAAGTGTAAATAAAATGGCATGCAGTGGAATGAGCATTAAGGATGGAGTCTGAGAATATAGGTGTACCATACCTATCTGCATGATGATCTCAGACAAATTGAAGAATTGGACTAAATCAGGGCTTTTTAATCTTTTTATAAGATATGGACTGCAAGCACTAAGGCGGTTTGTTAGAATGATGTTTTTAAAAGCTTATGATAAAATATATAGGTTTGTAAAGGAGATGAATTATACTGAAAAACAGTTGTCGTATATTAAGTATTAAGAGGTTTTGGGCTCCACTTAAACTCAAGTAGATGATCTCTAGGTTCTTTTTAACTTAAGCCTTATGTTTCTGCCTTAATCAGAAATAGAATTTGCCTTCTAGGCCTCTGAATTTAAAAAAAAAATAACTTCAGACTCAGTTTCATACCCAGCAGATACTCAAAATAAAACATCCAAGAGAATGAACAACCTCTCTTAGTATTAAAATTCACCAATCTTGCTCTACAGTGTTCTCTTACTTTCATTGGATTGACACTAGAAACTTCCATCCCATGTGCTGCCTTGATTTTTGGTAAGTACCTTCTCACATGCCTTAAATGACTTCTGTGGATTTGGCTGCTTATTTCAATAGTTGATAATATCCACCAAAGCAATGTTATGATCATGTCATTCTTTGTATAGAAATTGCTTGTTGAGTCAAGTTCAAATTGTGTTGACTAGCATCCGGTGCTGTCTAGAACTTGGCATCTCTCTACTTTTCCAATCCTCTCCATCTGAGTCTATTCTATGTATGTGTGAATGTGTGCAGCATATATGTATATATACATATACATATGTATATATATATATGCACACACACATGTTGTGATCTAATTAAAGTAGACTTTTCATTTTCCTTTATAGCAGAGATCAGAGCTATAGGGTTGAAAGAAATCTATATCTGTCTTTTCATTTTTTAGATGAGGAACTAAAGCCAAGAGACTGAATAATTTTCTTCATATCATTTAGGTAGTAAAGTAGAATATCTGAAATTTCAATCCAATCTCTCTAAACCCAGCAGTCTTTTCTTTGTACAACAATATCTCTTTTTAAGGACTTTCCCACTTGAGTGCCTTTTCTCATGGTTATTGCTGTATTACCTCTTTGAAATCCTATATATTCTTCAAGGTCTTGATCAAATGCTACCACATCTTTGACTTTTCCCTGATTCTTTATGTCCCTTACACATCCAGCTATAAACAATCTTCCCCCCCTCCACTAACCTTGTACATCACACTATGCTTGCTTTTATTATATTCTAACCTGCTCAATTATTCTACGGTCTTACATATATGGATTCGTTTTGCTAGATTATAAATTCCTTGAGGACAGGTCTTGAAGGAAATAACAATAGTGATAGAATTTATATAACTCTTTAAGATTTATAAAGTGCTTTACAAATATTATGTTGCTTTTTCCTCACAACAACTCTGGGAGATAGATGCTGTTATTATCCTTATTTTTCATATGAGGGAATTGAGGCAGACTGAGATTAAGTGATTTGATTAGGGTCATACAAGTAGTAGGAGTCTGAGGCTAGATTTGAATTTAGGGCTATTCTTACTTCAGGTCTCTCATTCTTTGTGCCCATGGGACATATGAGAAAAATTCATCTTAGTTATCTCTACCTTTTGGCATCTACCACAGTGCCTTGCACACAACAGACCTTTAGTTAAGGGGATATGGGATGAAAAAATAAATGATGTAGACATGGGAGCTGAGCAAGTCATTGTTGGCACAATGTAGGAAGTATCACAAGAATTGAGTCTCGAAGAAAATGAGGGATACCAAAAGGTGAAAATTAGGAGGGTGGACATATTGGATAAGGAGAAGACTTTATGCTAAGGCATAGAGGTGGGAGATGGATGATTATATTTGGGAAGTAGCAAACAAGCTCGTTGAGTGTGAAGTCTAATTTACTTTGTCCCAGGAGGATTAGAGCCAGGTCCCATTTGATTTTGGCAGACATCTCCAGCTGCTTTGCTTGTGCCATCAGTAGTGAATGGTTTTGTGTGCAGTGCCAATTCTTTGTGTAATGCAGCATCGGTTTGGTGGTACAACAGATGAGAACTTTATGAATTATTAAGATCAATTGGTAATTGAAGAGCTTTCACTCTCATGGTATATTACTCAACACATGCTTCTCCAGGCTTCCTGAGGAAGGGGATTGAATATTTGTAGTAGGATCTACCTTAGTGCTGTAAAATGCTAAGTGGACTATTAATGAAGAGAAACTTTAACATGTCAACTAATTGATTTATGAGAGATTGGAGGCTGAGTGGGGGGGGGAGCGTGATGGGCAAGGTTTTTAAAGAAAGATGAGTCTTGTGTGACTATGGAAGGAAAGATCATAGTTGGTTCACTTTTTTTCCCCTGAGATCTTTCCCTCTAGGAGACTATTGCCCTTTTAAGAAATTGCAAAGTTTTCGGGAAACAAACACCTCAAACCATTCCCTTAGATTAGGTATTTCAAAGTGAAAAGGATTTTAAAGATAGATCATTTATCCCAACACTTTGTTTTTTAGAGATGTGGTTTGTCTGTCTTTCTTTGTCTGACAGATTAAACAGATTAAAATCAAAAAGGTTTTGATAATTACTAGTTCTGGGATCATAGGTAGGTTATAACTATCTTAGCCTTGGTTTTCTCATCTGTGAAATGGGGACAATGAATCTATCTCAAATGATCCCTTGGAGGATGAAATGAAATAATGCATTTTAGTTATTATATAAATATACACAATTGTTATGATTTGGTTTTTAAAAGGTATTCTCTGTATAGTTATTTCTTTTCAGTAAATCTTCTGTGATCTAGGACACTGCATTACCATAATTATGGAGATTAAGCAGTAGGATATCTGCTGGAGTTGGGAAAAGAGTTGTAGAGTAACTGTAGGAGATGTTTGAGTTTCCAAAAGTAAGGGCCAAGTCAACCCTGACTTCTTTGCTGCCTGGGAAGCTTTGGAACTTAGTGACTATTCTAATTGGGCAGCACTTAAGAGAGGCAGGCCCATGAGCTTGCCAAGGGGCAAAATGGTGTTCTTTTAAGGATTTGGATAAAAATGAGGGATTTTTCAAAGCTTCAGTAAGGGATGCTCCCCCTTCAACCTTCTCTTCTTTCTCACCATGAAGAGAACCACATGACTAGAACATATCATTCCTACAAAAGTTATCCATCAGAAACAATGAGGCATAGTAAAAATAATAGAGTAAAAATATCATGGCTTTTAGAGTCAGAAAAAAGTTTGAATTTGGTGTTTGTAAAATCTTGGTCTAGTAACTTGATCTCTTTGGATCTTAGTTTCCTCATCTGTAAAATGAGCCACTTAATATTTCTTGAATGAAGCGTAATTTTATAGCTTGTTGGATGCTTAACCTGGTGTCTCTGAATTTTTTTTTTTAAATTCAATGTAATTGGTTTCCTGTGTATTTTATTTTGTGCATTTCAATCAGCCAGCAAACATTTGCTAGGCACTATACTGAGTGTAGGAGATGTTCAAAAATGGCAAAAGTAAGTTCCTATTTTCAGGGATCTTGAAGTATAATGAAGGAAAAAACATGCAAACAAGTAACTATACAGGAGATAATATGATAGGAAATAATTAACAGAGGGAAGGCTCTTAAATTAAGGATTGGGAAATTTTTTTTTTTAAAATAAAAGATGGGGTTTTAGAGAGCCTTAAAGGAAGCAAATGAAGCCTGTAAGTAGAGTTGAGCAGGGAGAGTATTTAAAATGTGTTTTAAATGCATGTGTTTAAAAGCATTTTGAGAAGAACTAGACTACCAGAGGGGGATACATGACACAAAGTATTAAAAATCCAAGCCAGAGAGCAATAACAATACATTTTAAGTCTTGAAATACCCTTATAGTGTCTGGAAAAACCTTGTTCGTAGCTGATGGACTGATCAACTTGATAGCTTGTGGTTGAAACATCAAATTTATCCACCAACAAGCAGAAGAAGGTGGTAGGGTAGAAACCAGTTCAGAGACAAGATTGCTCTCATTATGGGAACATTGGAAGGGTGAATATGAGAAATTGATTTTAGAGAGTTTTAAAGTAAACCTTGAAAAATTTAAAATGTTCTTCCAGGGCCTCCCCATGTTATAGATAGAGGTGACCCTGATGTTTTGAAGGCTTTGCCACTAAGTACAAACTCTAGTAAATTCTACTAAATGGGATAGCCTTAGAAAATGGGCTTAATGTGGATGCCTATTACCTCAAGACTTACCTGCTTCAGTGACTAATCACCCAGAGCTTTGGATTTTAGTTGAAGAATTCTGCTGAAGGGGGTGGGACAAGACACTCCCAAATACCATCCTTCTGTCAAAACTTGGAGGGGTTGCAATTTGTGTTGGTGTGGAGGAAGTACTTGAAATGAGAAAAAATGACAGAACCTTGAAGGACTGAAGATGAATAAGCATTTCAAAAGAATCTAAGCAGTCACTGATTTAAGTAACATTGAAGAAATTCAAATTTAAGAAAATGAAATTTGTACTGTGCTGGTTTTCAATTTCCAATATAATTCATAGCACAAAGTCCAGAGGATGTCAAAGTGGATTATGACTTTAAGATTTAACAGGAAACTCCATGTCATTTAAAAAATAAATGAATAAATAAATTAAAAGCCATTTTTATTTTTTGTTTTAATTTTATTAAAGCTTTTTATTTGTAAAACATATGCATAGGTAATTTTTTAACATTGACCCTTGCAAAGCTTTCTGTTACAAATTTTTCCCTCCTACCCCCACCTCCTCCCCCAGATGGCAAGAAGTCTAATACATGTTAATTATGTTAAAATATTTGACAGATCATATATATATATGTATATTTATACAGTTATCTTGCTGTACAGGAAAAAAGAAATCTGAGAAGGAAAACATAATGCAAGCAAACATCAATAGAGTGTGAAAATGCTATGTTGTGGTCCAGACTCAGATCCCATAGACCTCTCCCTGGGTGTATATGGCTTTTATTCATCACTGAACAACTGGAACTGGTTTGAAACATTTCATTGTTGAAGAGAGCCATGTCCATCAGGATTGATCATCATATAGTCTTATCGTTGCCGTGCATAATGATCTCCTGGTTCTGCTGATTTCACTCAGCATCAGTTCATGCAAGTCTCTCCAGGCCTCTCTGAAATCATGCTGCTGGTCATTTCTTATAGAACAATAATATTCATATACCATAATTTATTCAGCCATTCTCCAAATGATGGTCATCCATTGTTTCCAGTTTCTAGCCACTACAAAAAGGGCTGCCACAAACATTCTTGCACATGTGGGGCCCTTTCCTTCCTTTAAGATCTCTTTGGGATATAAGCCCAATAAAAACACACTGCTGGGTCAAAGGGTATGCACAGTTTGATAATTTTTTTGAGCTTAGTTCCAAATTGCTCTCCAGAATGGCTGGATCCATTCACAGTTCCACCAACAATGTATTAGTGTCCCAGCTTTCCCACATCCCCTCCAACATTTGTCATTATCTTTTCCTGTCATCTTAGCCAATCTGACAGGTGTGTAGTGATATCTCAGTTGTCTTAATTTGTATTTCTCTGATCAGTAGTAATTTGGAGCCTTTTCATATGACTAGAAATAGTTTTAATTTCTTCATCTGAAACTTGGCTGTTCATATCCTTTGACCATTTATCAATTGGAGAGTGCCTTGAATTCTTATAAATATGAGACAATTCTCTATATATTTTAGAAATGAGGCCTTTATCAGAACCCTTAAATGTAAAGTTGATTTCCCAATTTATTGCTTCCCTCCTAATCTTTCTGCATTTTTGTTTGTACAAAAACTTTTTAACTTAATATAGTCAAAGTTATCTATTTGGCTTTCAATTAAGAGTTCCAGAATTGGAACTCTTAATTGAACATCACATAGATAATTCTGATATTTCCATTTCTGGATAATTCCAATTCTGATAATTCCAAATTACTATTGAACAGAGAAATACAAATTAAGACAACTGAGATACCACTACACACCTGTCAGATTGGCTAAAATGACAGGAAAAGTTAATGATGAATGTTGGAGGGGATGTGGGAAAGCTGGGACACTGATGCATTGTTGATGGAACTGAACGGATCCAACCATTCTGGAGAACAATTTGGAGCTATGCTCAAAAAGTTATCAAACTGTGCATACCCTTTGACCCAGCAGTGTGTTTTTATTGGGCCTATATCCCAAAGAAATCATAAAGGAAGGAAAGGGCCCCACATGTGCAAGAATGTTTGTGGCAGCCCTTTTTGTAGTGGCTAGAAACTGGAAACTGAATAGATGCCCTTCAATTGGAGAATGGCTGAATAAATTATGGTATATGAATATTATGGAATATTATTGTTCTGTAAGAAACGACCAGCAGGAAGATTTCAGAGAGTCCTGGAGAAACTTGCATGAACTGATGCCGAGTGAAATCAGCAGAACCAGGAGATCATTATACACGGCAACAACAAGACAATATGACGATCAATTCTGATGGACATGGCTCCCTTCAACAATGAAATGTTTCAAACCAGTTCCAATTGTTCACTGAAGGAAGCCATATACACCCAGAGAGAGGGATATGAAATGTGGACCACAACATAACATTCTCATACTCTTGATTGATGTTTGCTTACATTGTGTTTCCTTTATCTGATATATCTTTTGTGTAGATACGATTTTTCTTGCACAACAATGATAAGTTTGGAAATATATATACATATATTCGATTTGCCAAGTATTTTAACATAATTAATATGTACTGGATATCCTGCCATCTAGGGGAGGGGTGGGGAGTTGGGGGAAAATTTGTAATAGAAAGCTATGTAAGGGTTAATGTTGAAGAATTACCCACACATATGTTATGCAAATAAAATTTAAAAAAAAAATAAAAAAAAAGAGTTCCAGTTCTTTTTTGGACACCAACTCCTTCCGTCCCCACAAGTCTGAGAGGTAAACTATCCTATGTTCCTCTAATTTGCTTATAATATCACTCTTTATGTCTAAATTATGAACCCATTTAGATCTTATCTTGGTATGTGGTGTTAGGTGTGGGTCAAGCCCTAATTTCTTCCACACTAGTTTCCAATTTTCCCAGCAGTTTTTGTCTAATAGTGAGCACTTATCCCAGAAGCTGGGGTGTTTGGGTTTCTCAAACACTAAATTGCTATAGTTATTGCCTAGTTTGTCCTGAGATCCTATCCTACTCCACTGATCTACTGCTCTATTTCTTATCCAGTACCAAATGGTTTTGATGACCACTGCTTTATAATATAGTTTTAGATCTGGCACAGCAAGTTCACCATCATCAGCCTTTTTTTCATTAATTCCCTTGAAATTCTTGACCTTTTGTTCTTCCAAATGAACTTTGCTACTATTTTTTCTAGATCTGTAAAATAATTTCTTGGGATTTTGATTGGTATGGTACTAAATAAGTAGATTAATTTAGGTAGTATTGTTATTTTTATTATATTTGCTTGGCCTACCCATGAGCACTTGATGTTAAAAGCCATTTTTAAAGGCTTTATATGTACAACCAACTCTTGGGCTAAGTGCTGGGAATATAAATACAAAAAATGACAACCTCTTCCTGTCTTCATATTTCAAGAAAGATTGACCTTACATATAGGAAGGGCAATTGCAATACTAATGATAAAGTATACATATAGACGTACATGTACATATAAACATGGAGCTGAGTGTTGCGGCGGATAAAACACTGGGATTGAAGTCTTCCTGACTTCAAAGTTCAAATGTGGACCACTCTAGGGTAGCTAGGTGGCAGAGTGGATAGAATGCCAGAGCTGGAGTTAGGAAGACTCATTTTCTTGAGTTCAAATCTGACACTTGAGATCTAGGTAGCCCTGGGTAAGTTAATCCTGTTTGCTTTAGTTTCCTTATCTGTAAAATAAACTGTAGAAGGAAATGGCAACCCACTCCATTTGCTAAGAAAACCCCTATTGGGGTCACAAAGAGTTGATCATGATTCAAATGACTGGATGAACAGTAACAACAAAAGTATATGTAAATATGCATTGATATATAGTATGTTTATATATATATATACTATGTATACTATTATCTTCTTTTTGTGCTTTTAAATTATTTTTGTAAATTTGTTGGTATAGTGGATTAGTAGAATGAATAGTGTCAGATTTGAAATTGACAGGACTTGTGTTCAAATGATGCCGAAGTCACTTAGTAGCTGTATGGCACTGTGCAGATCCCTTAATGTCTAGCTTCAATTCCCTTTTCTAGAAAATAGTGGTAATAAAAATCTTTGTTTCATAAGATTGTGGTGAGGATCAAATGAATTTACCTTTGCACATCTTACAACTCTATTATAAATGCTAGCTAATATTTAGGCATAAATTACCATTTTGTAAAAAATTATTTTATCCAGTTACTTCTTTAAATTTTTATTTAATTTTATTAATCTGCCTGTCTTTCCATCTCATTATCTATAACTATAGATGTAAATATCTATAGATCTATAAATCTATAGATATAGATCACTGGTATAGGGAACTGTTGATGAAGAAACTTGTTCTACCAATATAGATTAACTCCTGCTGACCTGACCTGTGGGCACTGAGAGGTTAAGTAATTTACCTAGGGACATCCAGCTAGGTTATGTCTGAGGTGGCACTGCATCATTGGACTGCTTGGGTACCTAACACCTACATCTTCCTAGACTTTTAAGTCTGATCCATCCTCTTCCCTAATTTGTTTTTTTTTTCTTTTTTAATATTATCATTTGAATGGGCCAGTGATTTCATAATCATAAAATACTTATAATCATAAATTGGGATAACACAAATGAGAATGCATACACAAATGAGAAATAAGCACACAGGAGAATGTTGCTTCAGATCTAACTTCCTTTACCTAAATAGACACCTATAGTTGGTACCTTTCTTGGTCTCTGCTGGATACATATAGGCCTAAGGAAAGAGCAAGGAGAAAGTATGGGGCAGGGAGGTCAGAGGTAGCCAGGTATTTATGGATGATTATCAAATCTAAGTTTCAACCACTGAGAATAAGCACTAAATGGTATTTGAGTATAAGCTGCAAATACCCATTGGGATGAACACATGGTTTCAGTTGAACAGAGAATTAGGAGGTAGAATCAGAAGTTTGAACACAAATGTATCTGACTTGAAATCCAACATTCTATTCACTATTCCACTTAGCTGACATAATTTAATAAAAACAATTTGCAAAGTCTAAAAAGAAAATGCTTAATATTATATATATGTATTTATGTAGTATATAAATGTATATTACATGTTTATATGTGCATTTCTATATGTATATGTGCTTTCCTTGTGGAGGGAGAAAATCAGAAAGAAAGCTGTATTATATATCAGGATTGTTATTTAAGATTGGTTACTATAGCTTTGAGTTCTGTGGAATATAGCTATTTATGAGCCTTTCTAGATAGCTGATTGTTCAGTATATAGAGTGTTGGGTTTGGAGTCAGGAAGATCTGAATTCAAATCTTCAGACACTTTTGAGCTATGGTACCCAAAATCACTTACCCTCTGTCTGCCTCAGTTTCCATATATATAAAATGGGAATAATAAATAGCACTTACCTCAGGGATGTTCTGAGAATCAAATGAGATAATAATTATAAATTGCATGGTACATAGTAGTTACTTAAATACTTTATTCTGTTCCTTGGTTCTTTGTGAAACAATAAATCTGAGAGGAGACAGCAGTGGATTGTGTGAGTTGATCAAATTTGTTGCTTTCTGTTACTGACATCACAATACTTTTCTGATCTCCAAAACGTTTCACTCTGAAGAGGCAGTGTCTGCAAAATGAAGCTGGTGTCCACCTCATCTGGTTTAGCTTGGAGTAGGACAAGGGCAATTGAGCCTCCAACCTTCCTAGGAGAATGAGGAGTACAGGGTCCAGAAAGAGAATGAGTGACCTGGCGCTTCAGTGTGTATATTCTAAAAGTGTCAGGGTTGGAAGGTGACATGAAGGTGACTTTTAGAAAATCATTGGATAATGGATTAGGTTTAGATAAAGATGGAACCTTAGAAATTATCTCTTTCCAAATCTTTCATTTTAGAGACAAGGAAAATAGTGCCCAGAGATTAAGTGATGTGGCTCAAGGTCACACAGTTAATAGATAGTAGAACTGGGATCTGAACCAAAAGAAATTAGAGAAATACATAGGATGCTCTCGTGTGTTGAATAGGAGGTGTCAGTGAAGCTTGAGTCTGGGAGAATTTGAATGACATTTTGTTTCTGTTCAGTCATTTCATTCCTGTCTGACTCTCTGACCCCATTTGGGGTTTTCTTGGCAAAGATACTGATGTGGTTTGCCATTTCTTTCTCTAGCTCATTTGGCAGATGGGGAAACTGAGGCAAACGGGATTAAATGAGTCACACAGCTTGTAAGTCTCTGAAGCCAGATTTGAATTTGTCTTTCTTGACTATAGGCTCCATCCATTGCACCACCTACCTATCTCTAGATCACATAGTAGGCACTTAATAGATACTTGATTTGGGGGCCTTTCTTCCAACTTACCGTCAAGTGATTGTCTTATTGCTTTCTTCCTTTCCCCTCACAACAGTTGCTCTCAAACTTCTTTTGCTCTTCCCTAAGTCTTCTAAAGCACAACCAGGGTGCTTTCATTCATAGAACTGTGGAAAGTTGAATGTGCTTGGTGGTACTTTTTGAGGAGAGCATCCTCCACGGTGTTGACATGCATCTCTCTATTTACTTTCATGCCTTGCTATTTTCCTTTCTACCTGTCTGTCTTTTTTCCTTTCAGTCATTATGTTTTGCGTTTTGGAACTGTAGGATATATGAGCCAGCTTACTCCTTTGGAGGCCAATGAAAGATCTCTTTCTTAGTCTCGCATGTATGTGTGCATGTGTGTATGTGTGCATATATGTATTTTTGCTGATCAGACCAAGATCAGCATCTTTTTGATAAATTATCAAAACTGGGGAAAGAATAAAGAGTTGAAGACATAAAAATAATTAGATTTATTAACTTGCTAAATTTTAGGATGACTGGCTGAGAATCACTACTCCAAATCTTGGAAATAGTTTTATTAGCTTCAGAAAGAGTTGATTAATGGTGGAGTGTGATAATCTCATCTCATAAGTGAAATAGACTATAGCCACATGTGGTTGTTTTTCCTTCCAGAGCAAACAACAATCATTTATTAACTGCTTACTATGTGCCAGGGAATGAAAAGACAAAAGAAAAGTACTTTCTCTTAAGGAACTTACATAATTTTGGGAAAATCATTCTATTAAGTGATAGTAGGGTATTGAGAGTGGGAGGCTTGTGGTATAGCTTTACTTGAAATGTTACTAAAGTATGGAATAATAGCCTTTAGGAGAAGGCTTCCATCACTACAAGGGAAAGGCAGGTAGGTAAGGGTGGTGCTCTTGGTACCATGTACGTCATTTACTCTTAGGCAAAACTGATGTTCCTATCCTGGCTCTGGATGGTACCTCATAGCCCAGTATCCTTTCAGGTCTAATTGTTTCATGCTTGAAACAATCCAGAGCTTTCCCCCTTCAAGCTTTCCTTAAATAGGGCCCAGCAAGGATAAAGTAGAGAGAAAAGAAAGGACTAAACTTTACCTTAATAAATTCTGAAGCAGACCCTCCACTTTTATTCCTGCTCATACCTCTAAAGTTCGAAGCATCACAGAACCTTAGAGTGGAAAGAAACCTGAGGAGTCTTCTATTTCAACTCCAACCTGAAAATGAATTCCTTCTACAGCCTTCCAAAGAAATGACCATCTAGCCTTTGATTGAACACTTGAGTTAGCAGAAGGTGTTCTGCTGGAAGATGACCGGTTATATCATTTACAGATTCTATTTATATACTAATGCAGATCCTATTTTCAGAGACAAAAAGAAGCCTCTTACAGTAATTCAGGCTATTGGAATTTTGGGTCAATAGAAAGAAAAAGGGCTAGAGAAGAACCCACTTGGGGTTATTGTGAAGAGAATAATTATATATTTTCCCCCGTAAGTTATGGACCTTTTGATTTCTAGACTCACTTTTTATAGGTGCAGCATTTCCACAGCTTGTTTTGAGCTTTTCTTTTAATATTTGTCTCTCTTGGTGTCCTGCCCCCATTGAGCTTCCATAGATGTCTGTACTAAGTATTCTATATGTGGAACTAGTCGTTAGTAGCTTTAATGGAATTTGGGCTGAGACATTTCATCTTGGGAAGAATTAGCCTAGAACAAAGCTTCTTTAACTGAGGGTCATGTCCTTGTACAACTGAATGTGGAGGTTGTGAAAAATTTGGCAACAGTAAAAGGTATCAGATATTCTGCTGAGATTTTATTCTTTATGTAAAAATAAACAAGCAAATCTATCCCAGCATGCAAGTTTGCTTTTGTCATTAATATATGGGAAGATTATGTGTATATCAAAGAATTGTTTTAAAATAAATTTCTTTATGACTTTTTATCAGTAAATGTTTGATTTCTATACCTCTTTTATATACCTATATCCCAGGGATCATGTAAAAATTTCTCGGGGAAAAAAAGAGGTCACAAATGGGAAAAGTTTAAGAAGCTTTGGTCTAGAACATAGTCTTATGCTTATGTTGTTTAAAAGGAAGAATCTGTATTGAATAGAATTCAAATAAGAGAAACCAAATTTAATGCAAGCGACAGATCTCATTTTAATTCTTGTTATTAAAAGTTGGTGATAATTTGATCTGAGTTCAGGTAGAAATTTACCTTCACACTTATGAAATTTTTTTAAGCATTCAAATTCTGTAGTTTGTGAGAGGCATGTTTTTTTAAAACCAACTTAAATACTCCCCCCCCCATAGCTTTTTAAAAACATGTTTCTATCATGCTCCCATCATATAGTGGGCACATCTTTAAGAGAGAGATTGAGTTCTCTTGGGTTCTACAGAACCTGAAGGCACATAGTCATTGTAGACTTGCCCCATAATGGGACAGCATGACTATGGAACTCCACATGAAAATTTAAAAAAATACAAGTCAAGTATATTGTCTCCTTATATCAGATTGTACCTGAACGCAAGATACTGACAAACATAAGAAATCAAACATTTAGAGACTCCCAAACTTTTCTACTTTATTATACCACCAGTCCTATCTGGCTCTTTCCCTCTTCCACCTTGCATTGGATGTTCCAAATTGTAGAATTCTAAGTGGCCAGTGTTAAATCTATCAGCAATCATTGTCCTGCTCCCTTCTTATATTTATTGGTTGTGGCTCTGACATGAGTAGTAACCCAAGTGAATTCTATTTGTTTATGGTAGCATCTCTTTCCTTTAAGTTTAATTGTACTGATTTTCCCACTGTACTATATAATGAATATGAAAATAGATAAAAATAGTTTGTAATTAAAGCAAGTCCCCTAAAGATATCTATCAGGAAACGTTATCTTAGTATTACATACATATCTATTTATCTATCTAATGTAATGTAAATGTAATCTAATGTATGTAAACACACACATATGTAAAATATTGTATTTCTTAAAAGAAATGCATATCTGATCATTGTTTTCTTAGATATACCTGAGTTAGGTTTTGACAAACTGGGTTTAAAGAGTTAAATTTTGTGAGGCTTTTTAACAGTTAAAAAGCAGATGGATAGTTAAAGGGCATTTAAATATATAGAGAAGGAAAATTAAAGAAGTGTAGGAGAAAAAAAATGCCAAACACATACAAAATATAATGGAGATTAAGTTGACCTGCATAGTCCAGTTATAGGCTAGGTACTGAAAATTGGTTATGATACTAATGAGGAATGATGGAAATAGCAAGATGGAGTAATCATATAAAATCGTCTGACAAATAGCAAGATGGAGTAAGCATATAAAATCGAGGCAAACATGCTTAGTTAAAGATTTTTCTTAGCACCAAGGAAATGCAATTATCCTATGAAATAAACCCTTCTCAAAAGTGATGTTGGATGTTGGAGTCATTGTACTAAACACAGATTTTTTTTCATCTGTATCCTTACCCAATAATTCACTACTTTGCCTTTGAAGCCCTTCTTTGTAATCCAACATAGTTGGTCAAAACAAATCAACACACTAGCCAAGCCTGAAGTTGAATGCCTCATTTTACACCATTAGTCTATCATCTCTTCTCCAAGAGGTGATATCCTTTCTTTTTATTTTTTTTGTATGTTGTATTGTTTGTGTTGGCAAATGACTTACCTTCAAAAATAAAAAATAAAGATCTCTATCAGTTAGGGAAGAAGTATTCTAAAGCTTAAACAATTTGATTTGATTGATTTTATCTTTTGTTTATGAGAATAGCAAACCCAGAAACTTTACAGAAGTTAGTTTTAAATGCTGTATTCTATTTGCTTTCAGCACATGATTTATTACTTTGAATTGTTTCATATATATGTGTGTGTATGTATACATATGTGTGATTTCCCCTCAAAAGATTTGTTTCAAACTTGTTATATTGTAAACTGTATAGAGTATTTTATTTATGTGCCCTGTTGGTACCTCTCCCAGTGTTGATCACAGAGCAGAAGTAAGAGCTAAAAGGGACTTTCATGGAAATTGAGGTCTGGAATTGGCCAGGATCACACAGTCCATCATTGAGCCTGAATCTCCTTCTGTCTAGT
Source organism: Myrmecobius fasciatus (assembly GCA_023553655.1). Classification (NCBI taxonomy): domain Eukaryota; kingdom Metazoa; phylum Chordata; class Mammalia; order Dasyuromorphia; family Myrmecobiidae; genus Myrmecobius; species Myrmecobius fasciatus. Next base: position 23,322 of record JAJPUD010001735.1, on the reverse strand, counting down.
GGGCTTTTCTTGCCATTCAAGTTAACATATTGATCAATTGTATCCTTGGTTGTGATAGCATCTTCATAGACTACAGGATCCAGAAAACCAAGGCTTCAAAAATGGAGGAGTGTGGGGAGATAATTTCTCTCCAAAATGAGATAGGAAAGTTGCTCCTTCTCTTTCCCAACTGGGTGAGTTATTTTTGGCTTGAATTATTCAGATAATCACTTCTAGTCTCCACTTTGCTTGGCTTAGTCTCTAGACTTGTGTGATCTTACATCTGCCTCATACCATTGCCCAGCATGCTTCTTGTCCAGATGATTTCTGTAGCTTCTGACATCAAAGTGTTGATTATCTCATCAATTCAGCATCTTCTTGAGTGTGGGTGTATTCATGGAAGAAAAGCACTGAAGAAGTAAATGACTTATTAGCAGTCATGTATTATCTTGAATGCGGCAGCCTGGGACAGCTTCTACCTTCTCTTTCAGATGTGAAACATTGCTGGGTGGGCTCCTCATCTATGAAAGAAGCCTGTGTCTCCCAGCTTGCCAGCTTTATGAAGCAGCTGACCAGAGGAAGAAAAAAAAGATGCTGTTCCTCTGGAAATGGCGATCTTAATCATAAAAGCTGTTAGATCGTTGTCCCCAAGGAAGCCTTGATATAGATGTGCAATATGGCTTGGAATGCTGATGTCTGCCACTGAATCGTATGCCTCAGCTTCCATATTGCTGTATGGCCAAATAGAGATGGGGTGAAGGGCATAGGGTTTGGGGATCAGGGAAAGAGCTGTCAGCTGGCAGGGGAAATGACAGAGAGCGTTAACAGCAGTGTCATGATCTATTGATTTAATTTCCTGATTAGATACAGAATCATCTTGGAACAACAGGGGCCATTGCAGTATAATCTAGAAAGGCAAAACACTAGTCAGTGGGGAACCTTGGTTCAATTTTACCTTCATGTGCATTTAGGACAAGCATAGGATTGTCTCCAACTGTACCAGCATGTTCAACAAGGCAGCTGACACTGAGGTAGCTGGAAGGGAGGGGGTAGCTTTTTAATCAGTGGACTAATCCCCTTAATGCTAATAGCCAGCTTTTATTTTACATAGTGCTTTGAGGTTTGTAAAGTAGTTTGCTATAACATAGCTTATCTGTGAGATGTATTGTTGTTGTTATCACCTTTTTACAGATCAGGCAAGATGGGTGACATCTTGCCCAAATCACCTATCTAGTAAAGTGCTTAAATCAGGATTTGAATTCAAGCCTGAAACAAAAAGCCACTTTCTATCCCCAAGGGGGAAAGGAAAGCTGGAGCAAAGATGGATTTGGAGACATTTCATAAAAGAGAGAAGGGCTTTAGTGAGGATGACAGTAAGGCAGACATTCTGTATAGAATGGTCTACTGTTGGATCTATTTTTCAAGTGGAAAGCTCTCTTGGGAGATGCCATAAGACACCTTGAAGAGATCTGCTCCATAGATAGCTCTGTTCTCTACCTTTGGGCGATGTGGGAGGCAGAGGACTACCCACAATTCACCATTAACCCCAAATTGTCCTTCATTCCTGCTCTGTTGAGTAATAGCTTCTCAGTGTCTTAAGGCACTTAAAAGACAGTGATTGTAGAGGAAGGACTAGATTTGTTTGACTTGGACCAAGAGGACAGAATTAAGTACAAAGGATGGAAATTCTAAGAGTGAACAAGGCTGACCTAAGTAGAGTCTTCTCTTCTCCCCAAGTGGAATCAGCTGTTTTAAAAGGCAGGGAGTTTCGTGATCTGGAGGGCTGCTAGTGGAAGCCGGATATTCATGTGGTGGGAGTGTGTGTGGTCGAGGGGCTGCCCTAAGATGTGAGCCTCGGAGGTGCCTTTTAGCTCTGAGATTTTGTGGAAGGGAAGACTCTGAGAGGTAGGAGATCATTTCGCTCCAGGCCTCTTGTCCCCTCTCTCGATTCCAGGTGACTAAAGCAGATGCTTTCATATGTACTTAGGAAACAGGCCCTCAGAGTTTAAGCTCAGGTATATTTTGGCTTCTGTACAGCTGCTAATGCATTTTTGAGTGCTGCTCTTATCTGCTTTGCTAAACTTAATGGAAAAAAATTTAACTCAATCTGCTCTTCATCTAATTCTGTAACCTTTTCTCTGGGTCCGTGTTTTGTGCTTATTCTTCTCAGATCCTAAGTTGTTGGCTTTTAAAATAAATGAGGTATTGTTTCTATTGACAATAGGAAGAAAAAGAGGGGGAAGAGGGAGGGAGAGGGGAAAAAGGAGAGAGAAGGGGAGAAGAAGAGAGGGGAGAGAGAGGAGAAGTGGGAAATGGGAGACAGATGAGAGAAGAGGAGGAGGAGGGAAAGATGGAGAGGGAGAGCACTGTCTTTCCTTTTTACAGAGGAAAAACAAATTACTCTTTTCTCTTTTTCCTCCATTTCCTTTTACTTAAAGCTTCTTCTGCCAAACCTTTTGAAATTTATTTATATTATTTATTTATTATTTATATTGTATTGTAAAAAGTGACCACTGAGGACTTGAGGAGAAAAGTGGTTGGTCCCAGAAGTAACAAATCATCATGGTTATCTATTTGGGCTCTGGTAAAGTGATGACTCTGAATGCTATGAGAGTGGACATCTGAGTTGCTATTTGCTTAGTCACAGTTTGAATTGGCATCTAGTGATCAGTGAATCATTAACAGCTTGGGTACAAAATTTCTGAAATTGCCTCCCATTGTAATCTACTCCACTTTAAGGGGTTTGTGTGTTTTTTGGGGGGGAGTGATTTCAGGGTGAAGAAACTAAGCAAGTGGCTCTAGCCTGTTAATGAGCTAGAGAGGAACCTCAGAGTGAGAAAGGGGTAGCTTCATTTGCTTCCAACCAGTCTGATGTTTGGGTACATATATGTTACGTTTTCAGTCCTCCTCACATTGGAAGAACCCGCTAATGTTAGTGTTAGTAACAGTTGACATCTGTGTGATGTTCTAAGATAGGCAAACTGTGGTAGTACAGTAGAGTCAGAGATCTAGAAGGGATCTTAAAAGTGATCTAGTCTTTCACTCTTCTTTGAGAAAATGGAGATCCACAAAAATCAAGTTTGCCTGAGTTAAGAGTTAATAGAACCAGTTTTGGAAGCCAGAAATTTTGACTCTGGGGCTAGCACTTTTTCACCTGCAAGAGTCTTGTGATGTAGCTAGTTTGAGTATTATTATACTTGTTTCCTAGATAAAGAAACAAGATCAGAAAGTTCAAGTAAGTTGCTCTTACTTAGATAGTTAGCAAGTATCTGAGACAGGTTTTGAGTCCAGGTCTTTCCTTTTACCAATTCTGTAAATCTGTCCATGATATCATGGCACATTTATAACATCCCACTGGGTGTTATGCATTCGTTTTCCTCTGAGGGCTCTAAACCAGAGGTTCCTTTTTGTGGCATGAGCCCCTTTGACAGACTTATTAAGCTTATGGACCCCCTTTCACAATAATGTTTTTTTTAATAAATAAAGATATGTGGGATTGCAAGGAAAATCAGTTATGTCAAAAACACTTATCAAAATATATAAAAAACCCCTCAGATTAAGAACCCTTGCTCTAAACTTTGGGATGATGTGGGGAGGTGTACAGAGACCTCCTCCATCTCTTTTGTGGAAACACTATCTTGCTGTGGTAGGCTAACTCAAGAGCCATTTGAATTTCATCTTGGTACTTCATTAGAGCTCAGGATTGTGCCAGCAGAGCACTAGGACTTTCTAGTCCTGAGTCCTTCCATCCCTCCCTGTGTATCCCTCTCCCCCTCCCTGTGTGTCCCTATCTCCCTCCCTGTGTATCCCTGTCTGTCTCCCTCCCTCCCTGTGTGTCCCTGTCTCCCTTGTTTTGCCTCCTACTTTCCATTGGTTTCCAAGTAGTTTGATTAAGGTTAAGGAAAAAATGCACTTGTAGTAATTCTGGAAGAGGCAGTAAAGTACAATAGGGAGAGAACAGATCTGGGAATCAAAGAAACTGGGCTCTAGTCTTGATTCTTCAATATAATAATTATGATAATAATTAATATGTACATAATACCTAGTATATACCAGGTACTATATTAAGGGCTTTATAATTATTATCTCATTTTATGCTCACAACAACTCAGGGAAGTAGTATTATGATCTCCATTTTATTTAGAGCTTAAGTTACTTGCCCAAGATCCTCAAGTGTCTGAGGGTGAATTTGAATTTGGACTTTCCTGACTTTGGGCAAAGTCTATTTTGCCCCACCCAGCTATCTCTTGTTATGATCATTCCCTTTTAATCCCTCTGGGCCTCAGTTTCCCTGTTTGTCAAATCTATGATTTTATGAATATGTTTGTCCTAACTTTCTTATTGGGTCATCATGAAATTTCAATAGTATGAGAAGCTGGAAGGGGTCCCAGAAGCCTAATTTCTGTGTGGTACATATGCTTAAGAATGAGAATTTACTGGATATTTTCATGATGAAGAAATCTATTCTTACCAATAGTCATAATTGCTATATGCACAATCAACCTACTCATATGACAAATCCTAGGTATGTTACTTTTAGAGTGTCTAAATCCAGAAAATTATACCACAGAGTGAAGAGGACTAGTTTAGCTACCTATAATATCTATGATATGCTGCTTTTTTTGGCAAAGATTTAGCATGGTATCCAATTATATTTGTCAATACTTTGGGTGGTCCTGCCATGTTACCTGACTATCATGCTGACTTTTGTGGATGATATTGGGGAAAGTAGTGGCAAGAGTCCTAAAATTAGGGGAACTGCATTCAGTTCCTGCCTCAGCTATCCAAGCATCATGGATTAATTTGGTTAGCTGAATCCCCCTCCCCTTATTTTACAAGTGGGGAAATTGGTAACAAAAGCTTTTAAGTGACTTGTCCAAGTCAACACTGTAAGTAACAGCAATGGGATTCAAACCCAGGTTCCATGAATCCAAATACAGCACTTTCTCCACCACACCACTCTATTTGCTTGGATGAGCCACTTCATTTTTTTTTTTCCTCAGTCACAGTTTGCTTCAAATGTAAAAAGAATCATTTGAATTAGAGGGTCTCTAAGTCCTTCTAAGCTCTGAGTCTTATGCTCCCAAATTTCATAAACTGTTTTATAACTCCTGGACTTGTTGACACCAGGGAACTCTTTTGTCTTGACCTTGGCAAAGGGCTCTGGTTACCCATTCATTCAGATTTAACTCAGTCCTTGCTCTTTGCCTCCTTTCCATTTTCTCTTTTCCATCCTTGGTTAAGAGATGCTCTTGGACCCACTCCTTGTAGTAGGTTAGGACTACGAAGGAGAGGTTGAAAGGAGGTTTCTGAAAAACATCAAGTGTTTATTGCACCATACCTTGATCTGAATGAAGTCAGTAGTGGGCAATGTTGGGGCCGTTGGTGAGCCATTTGTTTCCTGTGGCTGCATCTACAGCTAAGATTGTGGCAGGATTCAGGGGGTGGAATGGGAGGAAGGGAACCAGGCAGGTAGCCTTCTTTAGAAGATAATGCTCAGGCACCTTTCCAGGGAGCACACACAGTGAAGATGATTTACAAACACCCATGTCTTGCATGTCTATTTTCAGTCTCATCATGAAAATGTAGACTCAGGGACAGGTGGATTTGACAGCATAGAGAGAAGGAGGAAAAGTTAGTCATAAAGCAATCTTGTGCACAATGGAGTAGCATGGTGTGACAGATAAAGACCCCTCAGATAATGCCATTTTTTCCTGTCATTTGATTGAATTTGTTCATGATACATAGAAAATGGAATATGACCAAAATAGCCTGATTTCCCAGGTGTTAACTTGGATCCTGGGCCTTTCCCTAGGCCTGTATCCAGTATATTATTTCTAAGGAGATCTTAGTGGGGGAGCTCTGATAACTCTCCATTAATATATTTGCTTACAGAAATAGCAAACAGGAGGAAGCAGTTCAGCCTGGAGAGGTAAGAAACCCGAGTGTTGAATTGACTGCTACACATATATTTCAATCCTCACTTGACTGGCCCGAGTCCAGAGCAAGTCTCCCAGGAGATATTTGGAAATGTGGACCAGGTGTTGAATGATTGCAGCAGATTGTCTCTGCTTCTGTTCTGCTGCAAACCTCCCATCATCTCATTCTTCACTGTGGTCCTGAAAGGATGGGGTCTGCTTAGAATGAAGTGTGGAAACTGTGATGCTTCAGCTTTCGACCTCAGTCAGGAGGGCATAGAGATCCACACCTTTGAGAACCAGTGAGAACCAGCCTGTGATGTATTCAATGTATCTGTGGGGGTTCCTATATCCTTAGATGATGGGGATCAATGGTCAGGATTTTGATAAATAATGATGGCAAAACTAATGTGTTCTAATTCATGGAACATCTTAACATACCTTATTTCATTTGAGTCCAGTGAGGAAATAAAAATATTGTAACTTTTACATTAAAATGGAAGTTCCTCTAGAGCAGGGACCATTTCCCCCTTTTCTTTATGCTTCCACATTGCCAGGAACAAAGAAAACATTTAATAAATACTTTTTGGTTGATTGACATCCCTGAACTGCCCCATTAGCCACTCAATCAACCACTCTGGGGCACGTGTTGGAAGCATCAGAACCAAGACTCCAAATCAAGTCTTATGATTCCAAGGCTAGTGTTTTTCTACTATATATAGCCTACTATCTTAACCTTCAGAAACACACCCTGTAACAATCAAAGTTATACACAAGGAGACATGTGGGCACTGAGTTTCACTCCTTCTGTAATTAATTGAGTTTAGAGGTCAGTGAGAGAAGAGCTAAAAAATCTGCCATAGTCCTAGGTGTCCTCAGGTTCCTCCCTTTCAGTTATGTGTTTTTTTTTCTTTAACTGCAAACAAACATCAAAATGTTATTAGAGACATTGACCCTTTTTGGTCCAGGATTTTAGTTTCTTTACATAGTACAGTGGGTGGAAAGTTAGGTTTGGAATCAAGAAGACTCTTCTTCCAGAGTTCAGCCTAACCTTAGACACTTATTAGCTGTGGCACCATGACTGAAAACCCAAAGATACAAAGAACATAATTCCAGGGGCTTTTTTGGGAGGGAGGTGTTTGTATCTTTAGAACCTGACATACTGCCTGGCATATAGTAGATACATAAATACTTGCTGATTGTTAGTAACTTTGAGTCAGTTTGCAGCTCTGTTCTTAGGTTTGGAGTAGGTAAGGCTTCTCTAGTACTAAATGGGTAGAGAAGGGGATGAGCATATTTTTTGGAAGCACCTACTATGTGTTCACATGGTGCTAAAGTACTTTACGAAGATTATCTTCCTCTAACAAGGGAAAATGTATTCTCCCTTAAGTAGCCATTTGACTTGACATTACTCTGCCTTTTGCTGTCCCACCCCCTCCAAAGTGAATATGCTTCTGCTACTATAATTTTGGGTTAAATCTCTTTCAGTTAGCAAAATATAGTGAGTCCCTAAGACACAAACTGTTATATTCTACCTGTGAGGGCCTAAGACACACAAAAAACAGACAGAAAACTAGGTACCAGTTTAGGGATCAAAAAGGAAAGTAATCAATGGAGTTATTCTATTTCTAAGCAAAATAGGGATTGGGACATATCTAACCAGGTCCCAATTAGTGTGAAAAATTAATGCCTTGAAGTGGTTGCATTATTTGAATTAGCATTGCATATTTTTATGGAGCTGGAACCAGCAACCATATTGTAGATAAGATTCACACTATGTGAAGTTACAATTAACATAAAAGATCACTTCAGGGGATTCTTTAATTTGAACTGTTCATGGACCTACATGTAGCACATGGGTATCCTTAAATAAAATAAAACACAGAGGGGGTGATGAGCAGTGGGCTAATCAGAAGACTTTCTGGAAGAGGTATATTTTGAACTCTATGTGAAATTAGGAGTGGAATATAATTTGATAAAGAGGAAGAAGAGGGAATGACGAGGGAGAGGAACAAGTTTTGCATAGAGAATAAGATGTAGAAGTTGTTTCAAAAAGTAGCTATGATCAGGGGACTTAGGAAAAAAAGATGGCGGACCTCCTAGAATTTTCACTGTGGGCAGGAACCCATAGCATTGCCTTTATCTTCACCCCACTCTTCTCAATTCCCAGTAGAAGTTTAAATACTTATTAAATAATTGATTCTGTACCTCAATTCCTAGCAGTGGCAAGAATGAGACAGATAGAGAGTTGTCTTAATCTATCCTTATTTTTCTCCCTGATGTGGTTTTCAAGTAATATCTCCTAGAGAAATGACTTTGGCTTTGCCACAGACTACTTTGGATGAGAGCCACATGGGCTCGGTGCATGATGGGTGACAGCAGCCTGGCTTGGTGAGAGATTCCTCCACGGAACATCCTGAGCCCCATTCCCAACAGCCTTAGCATCCTCTGAGTGTGTAAGAGCCTATGCTGGCTGAAGTATTCCCCTCCTGCTTTTCTGCAGCATTTTTCCTTTGAAAATCCCAAAGTGCTTTAGCAACATCTGCTACATGGTATTATTATCTAAAGTATGCAGATGGAGATACCAAACCATAGTTGCAGTCCTTTACAAAGCCCTTCTCCAGAAAGTGAGTGGCCAAGCCAAAAAACAAAAATACTCCAACCACAGCATGTTTCCTTCAATAGCTTCAATAGTCCTTCCACAGTGTTAAGAATTTTTAGTCTTACATATTTTATCTCTCCCTACAAAATAATCATAGCCTTTCCCCCCATAGAGTTTTGTGTAAAGGGGAAGAACCATTGTCTTTTCTTATTTGTTTGTTTGAGACAGTTGGGGTTAAGTGACTTGACCAAAATCACACAAGCTATTAACTGTTAAGTTAGTAACTGAGGCTGGATTTGAACTCGGATTCTCTTGACTCCAGGACTGGTGTTCTAGCTAGCTTCCCCAGGGAAGGATTATTCTGAAACCAAACACAATGACTTACCTTCTTTGCTGCCTCCCTCCCATTTCCCCCTGCCCTTAGAATAGTTCATGGCTAGCTTTTCTTTGTAGATGAACTTGTCTTGTTAGTGAAACTTATAATTGTCTCATTGTTAGGAAATATACAATCTGAAATATATTATTGGTAATTATTTCCATTTTTATTAATAAGACCCAGGTCTTTTCAGGACATAATTTTTCTTTCTGCCTGATCATTTTCTTCCCTCCTTCTCCCCCCTCTCATTTTACAGTGTGTATCTCATTAATTGCCTTTGAGAATTGAGGTTCCTACTAATTTTCACTGTTCTAGAAGGGAAGAATAATAATGATATGGTAACTGATATTTATTACTTTAAGGTTTGTATACTACTTTATTTAGATTATTTCTCTTGATCTTTCCAACAAGTTTGTGGAATAGGTGCTCTTCTCCAAACTGTTCTGTCTGAACAGTTGCTGAATGTAAGAATTGCCATCCTGAGGCAGAGAAATAACCCATTCATCCAGTATTGACCATCTTTGACCTATTTAATGGGTTCTAGAGCTGTTATCATTCATGAGTAGTTTTTCTGAGGCTCTAAAATTTCAGGCGGCACAATTTCTTAAAGTAAAGGTTTCCATACCTTGGAACATGGGGTTTGTTGTTAGCAGGGGCAGAATTGCAGTTCATTTCAGTATATGTGAAGCTTCTAATCTGTGCAAATGATATAAAAAGGAACATGATTTAATTAAGGAGCTTCCAATCTGGTAGATTCCTACCTTTAAAAAATGAATTTGAGTCTGTTGGGAAGTAATGAAACATACATGTAACTAATTATGTTTTAGAAAGACGCTTAGAATTTAGAAGAGATTAGAGCATTTGAAATTAAGGAAAGAGGGATTGACTAGGGGGAGGAAATCAGAGAGGGTCCTTCAGGAATGCTACTTAGGCATATTCTGGTATTTTGGCTTGGTGTCTCCAGTCATTGCCAGGCTTAAATTAAGCATACAACCCAACAAACCAAACTCCCCTCTGTCCCTGTCTCCCTGTCTCTGTCCCCCTTTCTCCCACCAAGTGCGCAGTCAGCTAGGCTAAAATGATCAGAGTGTTAGACTAGGAGTCAGGAAGACCCGAGTTCAAATTCTGCCTCAGATATGTTAATTTACATGATCTGAAGCATTTAATCTTTCTCAGCCTCAGCTTCTTTATCTTGAAAATGGTAATAATTTCCTTACTGCAGAGGAGTTTGAGGATCAACAATGTAAAGCACTATATAAAAAGTACATAGAATATAAATTATTATTGTTATACTATATAATTATATTATTTATCTATTAATATACAATGTTACATTATGTATTATAAAATTATATTTCATGAAATTATTTAAACAAACACATGCACATTATGTATTTTTATTATATACATATTGTATTTATATTTATAAATTATTATTTATATTATTATAGCTTCTGTATATAATCTGCTTATATAAATGAAAGCAGGTTTTAAATAAAACATTAAGAATGGGCTTAGAGGAAAAAGAATGTCAGCAAACATAACATGTGGCCTGAGGGGTAAAAGAGATGGACAGTTTTTGTATTTTTGCCTTGGTGATAGTGGCAGATTTATAGCAAGACTGTATATATAAGATTTTTTGTGGCATTTTCCCCCCCTAAAGCATTTGCTGGAAGAATCATTGTGTTCCCTCTTGCTGCCTTGATGAGATGCCAGCAACATTCAGTTCCCCAAAGTTCAGGGCCCAAAGCAATCATCTTGACTGCTGTGGACTAGAACTGTCTCCAGTGACCCTTACCTAATATAGTGACTTTGGCAGGTCTTGGGCTTGTCTTTGATCTTGTTGATGTTGCTGTACTTATCTCTAGTTTTGATCAGATTTTTGCCATTTTGTCATAACCTTTTTTGATGTTGTGGGAGTTGCCTTAGCCTAGTACCAAAAATGGGTTCATAGATTTAGAGAAGGAATAGAAACTAGAAGGATTTGAACCCAAATTATTCTACTTCTAAAGTCAGTGTTCTATTTGTTATACCATACTGCCTTTCTGTAGAATCTTAGAGTTGGAAGGGCTTTCCAAGGCTGTCTAGTCCAATCTGTGAGGCAGCTAGGTGGCCCACTGGATAGAGTAGTCAGTCTGGAGGTAAGAAGACCTGAGTTCAAATCCAGCTTCAGACACTTTCTAGTTGTGTGATCATGTGCAAGCCATTTAATCTCTGATTGCCTGACAAAAAGATCCACTTGAACAGGAAATGGCAAACCACTTCAGTATGTTTGCCAAGAAAACCCCAGGGATAGTATTGGTGAGCTATGAGAGTTGGACACAAATCATGACTGAACAACAGTCTAATCTGTAGCTGATCAAGAATCATTACAAATTTCTGAACAAGTGGTCTTCCATTCTGCTCAGCACACTGTGCTGGGAATGTGCTTGGCTTGGATAGCTCCAGTGAGGGGTGACTAAGTATCTCCTGAGAGCATAGTCAATCTTAAATGCTTGGAACTTTTTTCTTACATGAAGCCTACATGTGACTCTCTGTAACTTGCACCCATCCCTCCTCTGCCTCTGAGGCTTCCTGAGGCCAAGGGTAGCAAAACTAGTCCCTTCTTCCACATGAAAGCCTATAAAGTACACAAAGTCAGATATCTCCTATTTTTCTTCTGGGCTAAACATGCCCAGTTGCTCTAAAACAGGAGTGACCCAGAAGCCATTGCCACCCTGGTTACTTACTTTGGATGCTCATGATGCTTTGTCAGGACTCTTAAAATTGGCATTCAGAACTGAACACAAACAAATGTAGTTTGTTGTTCTGTAAGGAATATTGAGAGGCACAGTCTTCTAGGCTTAAGTTTTATAATTTCCTTTATCTTTTGAATGGATTTTATGGTATTTTATTGTTTTGGTTTATTTGTTCCTTTGTTTTGTTATCATCCTTATTATTATTTTTCTTTAATAAGAAGATGTCTTTGCCAAGCTTTTGGGATCCATTAAGTAAATTAAAAATATAAATTTTAGAACAATCATTTCTCCTGAATCTTCTTTCAATATATCTTTTGGCCCTTGCTTATAGCAGTAGGCAAGCAGAAAGGGTGCTGGGCTCAGAATTGAGGTCTAGGTTTGGTCCTGGCTCTGATACTCATTGATGGGCAAGTCACTTAATTTGGCCAAGTCTCAGTTTCTCCATATGTAAAATGCAGAGATAATACTTGCACTCACACAACAGAATTGTTTGTAAGGAAAGCATGTCATAAGCCCTAAAGTTATACAATTGTGAGTTGTTATAATTGGTAGCTAATTATCATCATAATGTTTCTTTGGATATCTCTTTACCAGTCAACCTAAAGTAAAGGCTTTTCCCCACCTCCTGATCCTGGCTAGATGAAACTGATTGGAGGAAAAGGTATATTTTTCTCCATGTGGGAAATAATTTGAGTGGAAGGGAATCATGGAGTCTTGTTTGCAACAGGAATGTTCCATAAAATTTCCCTTTTCCTTCTGTACTTTACCCATCTTAGCATCATCAAGATTCTAGTTCCTACCTATGTGACACAAATAGGATGCCTATTAGACATCCAATTCGTCATATCCAGTAGGTAGTTAATGATGGTGAATGTATCTTGGGAGATAGACTAAGGGTGGTTATATGTAGATAGATACATCTATCTATATTTAGAGCTCTATCTTTTGTTCACTTGCACAGAGATGATAGATGAACTCATGGAATTTGGTATCTCTAAGTGATCTTCTTTAGAGTAAAAAGAGAAGTCCCATGGCAGATATTGGAGGTATACCCACAGTCAGGAGGCAAGTCAGCAAAAAAGGCTGAGGAGGGGTCAGAATCCAGAGGGAACAGTTTTAGAAAAACATGGGAGCAGAGAGACAATGTTGGAGAAGGTGGTGACTATGACTTCTGGGTACATTGCATTAGATAGTTTCTGAGGTCTCTTCTAACTCTCCATCTCTGATTTATATTGTTTTAGATACTATGAGTAATTTTCATATTCCATTTGCATGGAATATGCAGCATAAGAAAGGAAATAAGCATTTGTGTGCCTACTATGTGTCAGACTGTGCTAAGAACTTTTTTTTTTTTACAAGTATTATCTCATTTGATCCTCACAACTATTCAAGGTAGGTGCTTTTATTTTATAAGGAAACTGAGGCAGAGTTTAAGAGGCATATCCAGAATTAGGTGTATCTGAGTTTGAATTTAAACTCCTATCTTAACTCCAGGCCCAGTGCTTTTTTCACTGTGTACCATATGTGTCTCTCCATATGTAATTTCCTGTCTTCTCTTTAAACTAAAACTTCCTTTCACAGATTCTTTACTTGAATTGAATGCAGAAATCCGGTAGTTCCTGCAAGTGTAGAAGGATACACTTTGTATTAAATGAGATAATATTTGTAAAGTTCTTTGTAACTCTTGAAACACTGTAAAATTTTAGTTATTCATATTGTTTTTAATAATTAATTAAAGGGAAGTTCTCTAGTAGAATCAGGAAAAGGTGTTAACTCACTGGTCTTTAGGTGAATGCAGTGTTTAACAAAAGAGGAATGATTTACTTGTTTGTTTGGCATTGGACCCAAGGTTTCTTTTGGTGTTTATTGTTGTTGATTTGTTCCAGTCATGTCAATCTCTCTATGATTGCCAAGACCTCTGTCCATGGGGTTTTCTTGGCAAAGATATTGGAATGCTCTGCCATTTCCATCTTCAGTGGATCACCTTTTGTTAAAACTCTCTGCTTTGTCTTGTATAATCCTGCACAGAATAATTCCTATTTCATTAAGCTATGCAAGCCCCTCTGCTATGATAAGGTAGTGATCTATAGTCAAACAGAGGTTAAGTGACTTGCCCAACATCACATAGTTAAGAACTTTTTGAGGCCAGATTTGAACTTTGGTATTCCAGACTGCAAATTCAGTGGTCCATCTGCTCTACCTTCTAGCTGCTTCAAATCCTTCTCCTGACAAGGCTTGGGCACCTGCTTTGCAATTTATAATCCTAAAGATATACTTGAAGCATTATGATATTATTAAGTGATTTTTCTACAGGGCACTCAACTGGCATGTATCAGAGATGGAATTTGAACCCAGATATTTTTGGCCTTGTATTTAATTTCCTCTTCATTATGTCCTTCTTCCCTTCTGAAGGCATGACTTCCAATGAAGTCTGGTCCTAATGAGACTTAATAATTATAAATAACTCAAATATGAATAAAAAATATAACAAGTGTTTACTATCTGCCAAGTACTGTGCTAATAAATAAAGATTCTAATGTGAAAGTGGGGTCCCTGCCCTCAAGATACTAAGATTATAATGGGGAATACCATGCCTACAGAGGGATTTTCACCAGGAAAGGATATTTTGGTTTAGATACTTCCAAAGAAGGTTAGGGGAACCACAAGACAGTAGGCCGTCCCACCCTTTCTAGGAGCAATGAGTTGGTTGGGTGAAGGTTCCATACTTGGAAAGGTAAGAGGTAGGAGGAAGGACTTTGTGTCCTACTTTATGGGTACTTATTGGACTGAATAGACCATGAGACTCCTGTGACCAAGGCCATGGTATTTACTAGTAACATTGAGCAAAGTTGCTTGCTGCTTGTGAACCTTCATTACTTTATCCATGTGATGGGGATAATAACGTCTATCTCACAGAGTTGTGAGGATCAAGTAAGATTAAAGGATGATGGGATTTAATAACCAAAGGGACCTTAGCGTGAGCTCAGCTGTCTCATTTTATGCATGATGAATCTGACTCCTAGAGAGGAGAGTAGCCTCTTCTCAGGTCATCTAGAAATTAAGGAGGGCAATGATTTGAACCTCAAATCCTCTTCCTTTAAATCCAGTACTTTTTCCACTGAGCCAAGTCAATGTGCTTTGAGAAATACAAAGCTCTATACAAATAAAAGGTGGTATTTATCATTAATCTATCCCCGATGTGAGCCAGCTAGTCCAGTTTAGACTTTTGATTTCCTGTTGCCCTCAGCACAATGCCTTCCAAAAGGCAAGTGCTCAAACACATGGTGAATGAATGGAAACAGCATCAATGACAGGAGCAGAGAAAGATGGGAAATTTAGCTATAGGTTAGTATTCACTCTGTGGCTGGACTAACTGGATCACATAGGAGATAGACAAGTGATAAATGCCACCTTTTATTTGCACAGGGCTTTACATTTCTCAAAGCACATTGACTTAGCTTAGTGATGTAGCATGGAGTCCTTGCCCTTGAGAGACTTATAGTGTAGTAGGGAAGATTAGTGGTGCTTCACAGACTGTACATTAAATATGCCATGACAGATATGCAAAAGTACTATAGGAGATTCCTGGAGGAAAGGGATCATTTGCGGCTGGGCAATGAAAGATGAGATGGCATTTCTTAATTTTGCTCTATAAGAATCATGGGAACTCAGGAATGAGGGGGATGCCATACTAGAGATAGGTCTGTGCTCCATGTAGTTGTACTAGTTTGCACCCATTTGTTTATACCTCCCTGAATGGAGTAAATATTTGCTAGAGGTTAACTTCCTGGGTCTTCCAATCAAAAGCTAACTTACTATATACTGAAGCATAATAAGAATCAATCTCCCATGATTCAAGACCCTGATAGATATTGCTCTATTTTTTTTTTTGGATCATATTCATTGATTTAACCAGTAGTTTTAAAAATAGCACAGCGGAAAAAATTAGAAAAAGAATTAACGTGAATTAATCACTTTCCCTATAAAGTGTGCAGAAATAACCATGACCTCAGAATGTAATTGAGGAAATAATCTTATAATTATAGTACTGGATTTTAACCAACTAATGAAAAAGTAGAGGAAACTAAGGAGAGTGAAATTTTTCTTATGAATTAATGTATTACTGTACTTACATCTTTTCAAGTCTAATGCTACTAAGATTCTTTGTATCTTCAGAGTGTAAGAATTATGTAATGTTACAGAATGAATTTAGTAGCATAGCAACTGTATGTAGATTAAGTTGATATGCGGGACCCACCATCTAATTGCATTACCTCTTTAAGAAACCAGGGTATGGCTGGCACATGCTAATCATCTGTAAAAAAAAAAAAAATGTCTCTTGGAGTACTTGCTGAGCTCAGCAAACTCATTAGTGATAGTTCTAATCTCTTTGCTTCAACTGACTTCTCAGCATTTTCTTGCCCATCTTGGCACTTCATTTTCCTCCTAGGAAAGACTAAGGCAGGGAGGCTATTTAGGAGGCTATTGAAATAACATCCAATTAGGTGAGTGGGAAATAATGAGGGCCTGAACTAGAACAGGAGTTCTAGAAGTAAAGGGAATAGGTAGGAGATAGTGGTGTTTGGAGACAAATTTGTGTGTGTGTGTGTGTGTGTGTGTGTGTGTGTGTGTGTGTGTGTAGGGGAATGAGTAGGAAGAAAAAGGAGAATTTAGTTGATGATTGCAAAATTTTTAGCTTAGGTGAATGGGGAAAATGGAAATTTCATTAACACAGTTATGAGATTTGGTTGCAAAAAGATGATGTGCTTAGAATTTTAAAAATCTCAGCTTTGGAAAGGACCTCAGAGCTCATCTAATCCAGTGCATACCTGAAACAGGAGTCTCTCCTACATGATTAGTGATTATGTAGTCCTCACTTGACTTTTAGACCCTTCCCAGGTAGCATTCTGTTTCTGTATATCTCTGATTGTTAGGAAATTTTTTCTTATTTTGAGCAGAATCTGTATCTAGGCAACTTCCATTGTTGATTTTAGTTCTTTTTTTTTTTCCCCACGTGGAAGTTCTTACTATCTTAGTCCTAGACTATTGTAATAGCCTGCTGGTTGATGTCTTTCTCTCAAATGTCTCAACAATCTATCCCATCTTCTATTCACTTACCAAATTGGATTGTCTTTAAATGCAGGTCTGACTGGGTCATCCTCCAACTAATAAATAAAAATGGTGTTTATTATTTATCCTAATAAAATCCAGTGGCACTTTATTAACTCTAGGATTAAATATAAAAGCCTATGTTTAACTTTTAAGACCTCTCTGTTAACTTTTCAGTCTTAAATTTTACTCCTTTCTGTGTATACTATCATCCAGTGATGCTGAGGGTCCTTTGCACAAACATCCTGTATTTGTAGGAGAGAGACACAATACAATCAACATAGTACTAGGAAAATGGTAGAGGGAATGAATATTGCCACCTACAAGGATATGGAAAAGCTTCACAGAGCAGATGATATGTAAATTGGTTCTAAAAGATAAGAATTCTGAGAGGTAGAGATGTGAAAGTACTAGCATTCCATGAATGGCAAAGAGTTTATAAAAATACACAGGAATGGAAAATGAGTATCAGGTTCAGGAAATATTACTAATCTAACTTGATTGGATTTTACCTCTTACTTTCAAGACAGCCTCTGCATTTTCATTGGGCATTTATTTCTCCAGGCTGGAAATGCTTTTCCAGCGTTTCTACTTCCTGACCTCCTTCCTGCCTTCAAGCTTCAATTAAAATTTCATTTTGGTAATAAGCTTTTCCCTGTCCCACTTTAATGCTCTCTTTTGGATTATCTTCAACTTACCCTATGTATTTCTTGTGTGTAAATAATTATTTGTATGGTTTCTCTTATAGTAGAATATGAGCTCCTTGAAGATAGGGACTGGTCCCCCCCCCCACCTCCTTTCTCTGTATCCTCAGTGCTTATCACCATGCCTGGAATATAGTAGACATTTCATAAATTCCTGTTGAGTGATTTATCATGGTACCTGCTCCTCTAACTTTCTCTTTTTCCTCCCTTTTCTAGGGCATTGAGTCAATCCTCATGTAGTGTGATTTTAAGTCACTTCACTGACCAGTTCACCCTTCTCTGTATGTCTAAAACTAGCTTGGTTCTAGACACTGAGTTTTGAGTTACTTTGAGTATATATAGATAGAGATACTCAGGCAGTTGAAAATGTAGTTTTGGAGCTTGATAGAAAATTTAGGGGTGAAAATATAAAGTGAAGACTTCTGTCTAAAGGTAAGATGAAACAATACCAAATAAGTTGGATTAGTGCTATTCTCTGAACCTGATACTCCATTTTCCATCCCTGTGTATTTGTATAAGTTTTTAGCCCTTCATGTAATGTTAATACTTCCTTCTCATCTCTGCCTCTCAGAATCCTTATCTTCTAGGATCAACTCACATATCATCTGCTCTGTGAAATTTTTTCACATCCTTGTAGGTGATATTTTCCCCCCTCTTCTATTCTTCTTATACTGTGTTGATTGGATCATGTCTCCCTCTGAGTAGAATGTAAACTCTTTGAAATCAGGGACCATTTCATTTTTGACGGTATCCATATCAGCTAACACAGTACCTTATACAATGTTAGTTGAATTGCATAAAACAGAAAAGGGAGAAAGGAATTTTATAAGTTCCAGGAAGAGATCCCTGGGGGACTTTTTTGTATTTTGGGTCCAAAAGGAGGAAGAGGAGGTGATGAGCCAGAGGGTGGGGACTTAAAAAGTTTCAAGGAATATGTGGTATTTAATATGTGTCTCATATTGTTTTGAGGTAGAAGAGGGGAAGTCTTAAAAAAGGCCATGGGATTCTAAAGAGGAAAGCTTTACCCAAATTCTTGGGAAAATTGAATTTCAATGGGATAGGTGAGGAGTTAAAAAAAAGAAAATAGAGATGGTCTATTCATTAAAAGCTTGATAGGAAAGAATAGAATGATAGTGTGAGAGAAAGCGGAAAAAAATGGGGAAATAGGATTGAGGAAAGTTTTTTTCACCCCTTACAGAGTGAAAGAAGTGGTTCATGTTTGTAATCACATTTGCTGAGGTCAACGTTGGTGGATCTCTTGAGCTTAGAAGGCCTGAGCTAAAGTCAGTTAAGTCAATCAAGTTTTTGTATTGTTAGGTATTATACTATGATGAACTTCTAGTTGTAGCTGACCATCTGGTAGCATTTATCTCTTTCTCTCTCTGTGTCTATATCTCTGTTTCTCTTATTCTTTTTTTATTTTTGTTCTAAACATCCTTCTGTTATCTTTTGGACATATTTACATGTAAATTCTTTTAAACATTCATTTAAAAATTTTGAGCTCCAAATTCTCTTCTTTCTTCCCCTCTACTCCTTGAAAAGGCAAGCAATATGATATTGATTATGCATGTGAAGTCATGCAAAACATATTTCCATATTACAAAAGAAAAGATATGCAAAAATGTTAAGAAAAATAAAGTTTAAAAAGTATATTTCAACTTGCATTCAGAGTTCATTATTCTCTTTCCGAAAGCAATATTTTTCTTTATGAGTCCTTTGGAATTGTCTTGGATCATTGACTTGATCAGAGTAGTCAAGTCTTTCACAGCTGATCATGCTTTCAATATTGCTGCAACTGTGTACAATATGTGCTTTTTTTTTGTTTTGCTGACTTCTCCACAAAAATCTCTTTATTCAATCATAAATTATAAACTACATTGCCTTCCATAAGTCTTTCTGAGAAAAACTTGGCATGATTTTGATGTTTGTTGTTAGATATTATCTTTAACAACTATCAGTTACTTCTTGATTGCTCATTCGTGTGATGGCTTGTTCCTAGTTACTCTCATGTTGGAAGGAGGGAGTGTGTGTCATTTACTTTCTTTTTTTTTTTATAAAGCTTTTTATTTACAAAACATATGAGTGACCTTTCAACATTGACCTTTGCAAAAAACTTTTTTTTTCCCAAGCTTTTCCTTTCCTTCCCCCCACCCCCCACCCCTAGATGACAGGTAATCTAATACATGCTAAGTAGGATAAATTATATGACAAATACAATACATGTATACATATCTATACAGTTATCTTACTGCACAAGAAACATCAGATCTAGAAAGAGAAGAAGAAAAAAATAACCTAAGAAGGAAAACAAAATGCATGGAAATATTCACAGAAAGTGTTAAAATGCTGTGTTGTGGTTCACTCTCAGTTCCCACAGGCCTCTCTCTGGATGTATATGACTATCTTCATCACAGAACAACTGGTTTGAATCACATCATTGTTGAAGAGAACCATGTCCATCAAAATTGATCATCGTGTAGTCTTGTTGCTGTGTATAATGTTCTCCTGGTTCTGCTGATTTCACTCAGCATCAGTTCATGCAAGTCTCTCCAATCCTCTCTGAAATCCTCCTGTTGGTCGTTTCTTACAGAGCAATAATATTCCATAACATTCATATACCATAATTTATTCAGCCACTCTCCAATTGATGGGCATCCATTCAGTTTCCAGTTTCTTGCCACTACAAAAAGGGCTGCCACAAACATTTTTGCACATGTGGATCCCTTTCCCTCCTTTAAAATCTCTTTGGGATATAGGCCCAGTAGAAACACTGCTGGGTCAAAGGGTATGCATAGTTTGATAACTTTTTGAGCATAGCTCCAAATTGCTCTCCAGAATGGTTGCATCCGTTTACAGTTCCACCAACAATGTATCAGTGTCCCAGTTTTCCCACATCCCCTCCAACAGTTATCATTATCATTTCCTGTCATTTTAGCCAATCTGACAGGTGTGTAGTGGTATCTCAGAGTTGTCTTAATTTGCATTTCTCTGATCAATAGTGACTTGGAGCACCTTTTCATGTGACCGGAAATAGTTTCAATTTCTTCGTCTGAAAATTGTCTGTTCATATCTTTTGACCATTTGTCAATTGGAGAATGGCTTGAATTCTTATATATTTGAGTCAATTCTCTATATATTTTAGAAATGAGGCCTTTATCAGAACCTTTGGATGTAAAAATATTTTCCCAGTTTACTGCTACCCTTCTAATCTTGTCTGCATTCATTTTGTTTGTACAAAAACTTTTTAACTTGATATAGTCAAACTTGTCTATTTTGTGATTAATGATGACCTCTAGTTCTTCTTTGGTCACAAATTCCTTCCCCCTCCACAGGTCTGAGAGGTAAACCATCCTACATTGTTCTAATTTGTTTATAATATCATTCTTTATGCCTAGATCATGAATCCATTTTGACCTTATCTTGGTATATGGTGTTAGGTGTGGGTCAATGCCTAATTTCTTCCAGACTAGTTTCCAATTATCCCAGCAGTTTTTGTCAAATAGTGAGTTTTTATCCCAAAAACTGGGGTCTTTGGGTTTATCAAACACTAGATTATAGTTGTCATTGAGTATTTTGTCCTGTGAACCTAACCTATTCCACTGATCCACTACTCTATTTCTTATCCAGTACCAAATGGTTTTGGTGACCACTGATTTATAATATAGTTTTATATCTGGTGCAGCTAGGCCACCCTCATTTGCATTTTTTTTTCATTAATTCCCTTGAAATTCTGTGTCATTTACTTTCCTTTCCCTTTTTGGGTACTGTTGGCCTTAGAAACTAGGATAAATGTTGGATTCTTTTATTTTAGGAGGTAGGGCAAAAATAAGTACTTTGTAAATGTGAAACTGTTCTGTGAACATGACTGGTAACCCTTAATAAACTCAGTGACTATTCCTTTTTTATTTTGTTTTTTTCTTATTTTTTTTCTTAAAGCTTTTTATTTACAAAAAACACGCATGGGTAATTTTTCAACATTGACCCTTGCAAAGTATTCTGCTCCCAATTATCCCCTCTTTCCCTCTACCTCCTCCCCTAGATGAAGGTAGTCCAATACATGTTAAATATATTTAAAACATATGTATACAAAATTATACAGTTATATTGCTGCACAAGAAAAATAGGCTCAAGAAGGAAAAAAAAAACTGAGAAAGAAAACAAAATACAAGCAAACAACAACGGAGAGAGTGAGAATTCTATGTGGTGGTTCATACTCAGTTCCCCTTGTTCTCTCTCTGGGTGTAGATGGTTCTCTTCAACACTGAACAATTGGAACAGATTTGAATCATCTCATTGTTAAAGAGAGCTACATCCATCAGAATTAATCTTTGTATACTTTTGCTGTTGCTGTGTATAATGATCTCCTGGTTCTGCTCATTTCACTTAGCATAAATTCATGCAAGTCTCTTCAGGCCTCTCTGAAATCATCCTGCTGGTCGTTTCTTACAGAATAATAATATTCCATAACATTTATATACCATAATTTATTCAGACATTCTCCAATTGATGAGCATCCATTCAGTTTCTAGTTTCTAGCCACTTCAAAAAGGTCTGCCACAAACATTTTTGCACATGTGGGTCTTTTTTTCTCCTTTAAGATCTCTTTGAGATATAAGCCCAGTAGAAACATTGCTGGGTCAAAAGGTATGCACAGTTTGATAACTTTTTGAGCATAGTTCCAAATTGCTCTCCAGAATGGCTGGATCTGTTCACAATTCTACCAACAATGTATCAGTGTCCCAGTTTTTCCACATCCCCTCCAACATTCATCATTATCTTTTCCTGTTATCTTAGCCAATCTGAGAGGTATGTAGTGGTACCTCAGAGTTGTCTTAATTTGCATTTCTCTGATCAACAGTGATTTAGAGCACCTTTTCACATGACTAGAAATTGTTTTAATTTCTTCATCTGAAAATTGGCTATTCATATCCTTTGACCATTTATCAATTGGAGAATGGCTTGAATTCTTATAAACTTGAGTCAGTTTTCTATATATTTTAGAAATGAGGCCTTTATCAGAATCTTTGAATGCAAAAATGTTTTCCCAGTTTATTGCTTCCCTTCTAATCTTGTCTGCATTAGTTTTGTTTGTACAAAAACTTTTAAACTCAATATAATTAAAATAATCTATTTTGTGATCAATAATGATCTCTATTTTTTCTTTGGTCACAAGTTCATTCCTCCTTTACAGATCTGAGAGGTAAACTAACCTATGTTCTTCTAATTTCTTTTATAATATCATTCTTTATGTGTAGATCATGAACCCATTTTGATTTTATCTTGGTATATGGTGTTATTTGTGGGTCAATGTCTAGCTTCTGCCGTACTAGTTTCCAATTTTCCCTGCAGTTTTTATTAAATAGTGAATTCTTATACCAAAAGCTGGGATTTTGGGGTTTGTCAAACACTAGATTGCTATAGTCATTGACTATTTTATTCTGTGAACCTAACTTATTCCACTGATCAACTGCCTTATTTCTTAGTCAGTACCAAGTGGTTTTGATGACTACTGCTTTAGATCTGGTATAGCTAGGCCACCTTCATTTGATTTTTCCCCCCCATTATTTCCCTTGAAATTCTTGACCTTTTGTTCTTCCAGATGAATTTTGTTGCTTTTTTTTTCTAGGTCAGTGAAGTAGTTTCTTGGGAGTTTGATTGGAATAGCACTAAATAAATAGATCGTTTAGGTAATATTGTCATCTTTTTTATATTTGCTCGACCTATCCAAGAGCACTTGGTATTTTTCCAATTGTTTAGATCTGACTTTATTTGTGTGGGAAGTGTTTTGTAATTTTGCTCAAATAGTTCTTGACTTTCCCTTGGCAGATAGATTCCCAAATATTTTATACTATTGACAGTTATTTTAAATGGAATTTCTCTTTGTATTTCTTGTTGT
>JAJPUD010001734.1:322248-393442 GCA_023553655.1 Myrmecobius fasciatus | reverse complement strand
AAATCATCAGCATTTTTATATATTACCAACAAAGTTCAGCAGCAAGAGATAGAAAAAGAAATTCCATTCAGAATAACGGATGATAGCATAAAATATTTGGGAATCTATCTGCCAAGAAAATGTCAGAAACTATATGAACTAAACTACAAAACACTTTCCACACAAATAAAATCAGACCTAGTCAATTGGAAAAACATTAAGTGCTCATGGGTAGGCCGAGCAAATATAATAAAAATGACAATACTACCCAAACTAATTTACTTATTTAGTGCCATACCAATCAAACTCCCAAGAAATTATTTTATAGATCTAGAAAAAATAGTAGCAAAGTTCATTTGGAAGAACAAAAGGTCAAGGATTTCAAGGGAATTAATGAAAAAAAAAGACAGATGAAGGTGGCCTTGCTGTACCAGATATAAAACTATATTATAAAGCAGCAGTCATCAAAACCATTTGGTACTGACTGAGAAATAGAGCAGTCGATCAGTGGCATGGAATAGGATATCAGGACAAGCTAGGTAATAATGTTAGCAATTTAGTGTTTGATAAACCCAAAGACCCCAGCTTTTGGGATAAGTACTCACTATTCAGCAAAAACTGCTGGGATAATTGGAAACTAGTGTGGAAGAAATTAAGGCTGGACCCACACCTAACACCGCACACCAAGATAAGATCTAAATGGGTTCATGATCTAGATATAAAGAGTGATGTTATAACCAAATTAGAGGAACATGTGATAGAGTTTACCTCTCAGACCTGTGGAGATGGAATAAATTTATCCAGGGAAGATCTGGAACTCTTAATTGAACACCAGATAGATAATTTTGATTATATTAAGTTAAAAAGTTTCTGTACTAACAAAACTAATGCAGACAAGATTAGGAGGGAAGCATCAAATTGGGAAATCATCTTTACATTTAAGGGTTCTGATAAAGGTCTCATCTCTAAGATATATAGAGAATTGTCTCACATTTACAAAAATTCAAGCCATTCTTCAATTGATAAATGGTCAAAGGATATGAACAGACAATTTTCAGATGATGAAATTAAAACTATTTATAATCATATGAAAAGATGCTCCAAATCACTATTGATCAGAGAAATGCAAATTAAGACAACTCTGAGGTACCACTACACACCTGTCAGATTGGCTAAAATGACAGGAAAAGATAACGATGAATGTTGGAGGGGATGTGGGAAGACTGGGACACTGATGCATTGTTGGTGGAGCTGTGGACGGATCCAACCATTCTGGAGAGCAATTTGGAGCTATGCTCAAAAAGTTATCAAACTGTGCATATCCTTTGACCCAGCAGTGTTTCTATTGGGCTTATATCCCAAAGAAATCATAAAAGAAGGAAAGGGCCCCACATGTGCAAGAATGTTTGTGGCAGCTCTTTTTGTGGTGGCTAGAAACTGGAAACTGAGTAGATGCCCATCAATTGGAGAGTGGCTGAATAAATTATGGTATATGAATGTTATGGAATATTATTGCTCTGTAAGAAACAACCAACAGGACGATTTCAGAGAGGCCTGGAGAGACTTGCATGAACTGATGCTGAGTGAGATAAGCAGAACCAGGAGATCGTTGTACACAGCAACAACA
This sequence comes from Myrmecobius fasciatus, assembly GCA_023553655.1. Taxonomy (NCBI): domain Eukaryota; kingdom Metazoa; phylum Chordata; class Mammalia; order Dasyuromorphia; family Myrmecobiidae; genus Myrmecobius; species Myrmecobius fasciatus. The sequence goes on along the minus strand of JAJPUD010001734.1, from coordinate 391,836 downwards.
GCACTATATGAGGATCAGTTCTAATGGACATGACTCTCTTCAACAATGAAATGCTTCAAACCAATTATAATTGTTCAGGGAAGAAGGCCATATACACCCAGAGAGAGGGATGTGAAATGTGGACCGCAACATAACATTTTCATGTTCTCTATTGATGTTTGCTTGCATTGTATTTCCTTTATCGGATTACTCTCTCTTATAGATACGATTTCTCCTGAACAAAAAAATGATGTGTGGCGATAACTATACATATATTCGATTTAAGTATTCTAACATAATTATCATGTAGTGGATATCCTACTATCTAGGGGAGGGGTGGCGAGTAGGGGGGAAAATTTGTAACAGAAAGCTTTGTAAGGGTTAATGTTTAGGAATTACCCATACATATGTTTTGCAAATAAAAAGTATTAATAAAAAATAAAAAAATACCTCCACAAAAAAATAATAATAATAATGCAAGGTCTAAGTCAAAAGATAGCCAATTTTAATTAGTGGAGCCTATTCTGATGAAGTTTTCATGCTACTCTCCTAAGAAATTGTTAAAGTCCAAGAGGGTGAGGATATGTGCTACTTGATCATATGAATATTCTTTAATGCCTGGAACTTCGATACTTGTACATGACAGAGATAAAAAAAATTATTTAATTTAATGGAATACATTCTTTTAAAAAGCCAAAGAAAAAGAATTCATTTTGAGTACTTTTCTTTTTTTCAAAGATTAGATCTCAGAGACAAAGAAACTTAATTGAAACTTTCAATAGTTCATATTCCAACCATATGTCATGAAGGACATTTCTCTTTAACATGCATTCTTTCCTTATTTAGCAGGGAACATATGATTTCTTCCATACTTTTCTACCAAAACAAGGAAAAACACCTCATAGAATCATGACCAGGGCAGCTAGGTGGAGCAGTGGATAGAGCACCAGCCCTGAAGTCAGGAGGACCTGAATTCAAATCTGGTCTCAGACACTTAACACTTCTTAGTGTGTGACCCTTGGCAAGTCACTTAACCCCAATTGCCTCAGCAAAAAGACAAAAAAAAAAAAAATTACCTATGCATAGAATCATGACCCCATGCATTAAACTGAGATGAAGCTGAGGTTGTCTGTCCAACATTCTCAAATTCTATTATACCAAAGACCATTCTGGCAAGTCTTGCCATTAGGAGGGTGAAAGTAGAAGAATAACATCTCATTCCAAATTAACTGAAAAACTGATTCAACTGCTTAGATAAGAAACTGAGATTTCTAGGTATCTGTGCAATAGTATAAATAAATTCCTGAAAATTCACATAAGAAACAGAAATATACAATAGCATTATAAATATCTCTCCTAGAGAACGTTTAAGATATTAATTAGCCAATCTCAAAACAATTCTTAGAGAATAAATTATCTGGCATCAGAATTAGTAGAAAATAATTATTTGAGAGCATGATTGAAAAATTCCAACTGTAAATAACCTTAAGTGGCTCTAAATGTTTCCAGAGTAGTTATCTGACGACTATTGGCAGTTGCTACTATTCATCAGCTTAATTTGTGCTGGTTGATCTATCTGCCACAAATCTCTTCTCATTTCAATCCCTTCTCCATTAAGCTGCCAGTGATTTTTCCTAAAGCTCAGGTCTAATCATATCTTCATACAAAATAAATTCTAATAGCTCCCTATCACTTCTAATATCAAATATAAATTTCCCTATTTGGCATTCAAAGCCCTTCACAAAGCCCTATTCTAAACTTTGAAATCTTCCTTCTCCTTATGTCCTTCCTATCCCTAATATTCCTCTGTCTAGTGACACTGGCCTCCCTGCTAGTCCACAAAGATATTCTATTTCTCATCTCTGGTCATTTTCTCTCCTATTCCTTATCTATATCTCTTGGTTTCCTTGTCTTCTGTCAAGTCCTAACTAAAATCTCATCTTCCACAGGAAAGTCTTTCTAAATCTCTCTTAATTCTAATGCCTTCCCTCCAAATTTTTGTTTATCCTGCATGTAGCTTGTATGTACATATTTGTTTGCTTGGTTTCTCCCCCATTATATTGAGAGCCCCCTGAGGGTAGGGATTGCCTCTTTTTTTATCCCCAGCACTTAGCACCATGCCTGGCACACAATAGTTGATTAATAGATGTTTCTTAATTGATTTGACTGTGAGTTCCTCAAGAGAGGCACCATCTTCTGCTTTTCTTTGCTTCCTCAGCATTTAGCACAATGTTGGGAATTTGTAGAAATCTTAACAAATGCTTAACTAACTGACTATCATAACCATAAGGAGTTCATGACCAAACAAGAGATAGAAAGGATCACAGAAGATAAAATATAATTTTAAATGCATCCAACGTGAAATTTTTGCACAAACAAAATTAACATAGTTAAAATTATAAGGGAGTTAACTAGGGCAAAATCTTTGTAGCAAGTCTCTCTGATAAAGATCTAATATCCAAAGTATGTAAGGAACTAATTCATATGTGTATATATGTATATGTGTATAAATTCAAGTGATATTCTCCAATAGATAATCAAAGGATATGCATATATAGTTCTCAAATGAAGAAACCCAAACTATCTATCATCAAGTGGGAAAAAATAAGAATTAGTTCATTAATAATTAGGAAAATACAATTAAAACTCTGAAATTCTACTTTATATCTACTAGGACAAAATGGCCAAAATAAAATAAAATAAAATAAAATTATTATTGTTAGAAAGACTTGGGGAAAATGGGCACTTTAAAACACTATTGGTGGAATTGTGGATTGGTCTAATTATTCTAGAATGTAAATTTGAACTACATTCAAAAAGTCTCTAAAACATACATATCTAACAATACTACTTCTAGGTTTATGCTTCAAATATATCAAAGAGGTAAGGAAAGAATCCATGTGTATAAAAATATTTATAGCTACTGTTTTGTAGGGGTAAAGAACTAAAAACTAAAAAGGTTCCCCTCAATTGGGAAATGGCTGAAAATTTTGATACATAAATGCAAGATCATATAAACCATGGAACTCAGACCTCATAAATATTCTCTGTCCTGGGACCCTGCCTCTAGAGAAGTTCTCCCAAAACCCCAAGGCCAGCCAACTCTTCATCTCCCATTGGAACATATCCCTCGACTTTTTTCTCCATGCTTTAAAGGTACTTTCCCTCCTAATCGCTCTTTCACACACTTTTCAGCTTCCTTTTGTGAACTGTCTTTCCCAGTAAATTGTAAACAACTTAAGAACAGGGTTGTTTTTTCCTTTTTTGTATTTGTATTCTCTCAGCACTTAGCACAATTTCTGGCATATAAGGTGCTTATTAATATTTATTGATTGAAAAGGCAGCTAGGCAGTATAATGGATACAGTGCCAGGCCTGGAGTCAGGAAGACTCATTTTCCTGAATTCAAATCCAACCTCAGACATTAGCTGTGTGACCTGGGAAAATGACATAAGTGATTTGCCTCAGTACTGTATCTCTGCCAAGAAAATCCCAAAATGGGTCAGCAAAGGGTTGAACACAATTGAAACAATAAAAATAAAAATATTATTGTACTGTAAGAACTGACAAAAGGGATGGTTTCAAAGAAATATGGGAAGCTATATAAGCTAATACATAATGAAAGGAATATTCATTGTTTTGGTATTTGATAGGTTCAGATTTTTAATTTTTTTAAATGTTTAAAAAGTAAGTGGAAATGCTTATCTTAATTTGTTGTTTTGAAAATTCAAAATTTTTAACAAAAATTTAAGAATGAGAGAAAAAGGACATTAAAAACTATTGATTCATGTTGAATGAAATGGGAAACTGAGGACTTCTCAGAAAAATGATTGAGAGATTGGTAGGGTTTTTCATTGGGGATCCTATTGCAGGAAGAGAGATAAATTGTGGCTTTTTAGAACATCAAAGGCAGACCAGAACCTATCTGCTATTTACTGATTTGCAAAAAGGTCTGCTTGATATCTGAGGGCCTTGAGTGGGCGGGAAGTGCTTATTCTGGAGATTGGCAGGTCCTGGGAGTGGGCCTCCCTTTCTCTCTCTATAAGTGTGAGCTCAGGTGAGGGGGAGGGTGGGCATTTCTTCCTCTCCTTGGCTGGGCCTGAAGGAGAATGACTGTCTCAGAGAATTTCGCGAAATTCAAATAAACTTCTCATCTTCACTTTGAGAGATCTCTGAGTAATGATTTCGAATCAGGAATGGCATTTTTATCCCACACAATGTCTACTTATCTCTGTAAAACTTTGTGACTGATCTAAATATACATTGAGGGAATCTTTGATAAAAATATGAGAAAGCAACACACAGGCTCTTGCAGATGGTTTTATACAGGAGGACACATCTTTCAGAACTCACACAATTGAATAAAAAAATTAAAAAGATATAAATTCCTACCATCCTTTTTGTTGAATGTTTTTTTTTTAAAAATTTGACTTGGGAAAGCAGAATTCAATCTTCAAAAACTCTTATCCAACAAGAAATCTCTTAGCTTGTGTTATAATCATCCAAAATTAAGATAAAACAAGAGAAATAACCTTGTTCAATGATCATCTGTTTCAACACAGCGAGCCATAAAACAGAAAAATGTAAGTTTATTAGACGTGTTTGCCTTTGTCATGGGGAATACTCCATTCAGAGTAATGACAATAATTTTATACTATGCGTTAAGGCTTATAAAGTACTTCACAATCATTATCTCATCTTATTCTCATAACAATTCTGAAAATAGGTGTTATTTTCTCTATATTACATATGAAGAAAGTGAGGTAGACAGTGGTTGAATGACTTCCTTAGGATCACATACTTAATAAATGGAAGAAAAATATTCTGTAATTCATAAAGTTGTCCAGATGCTGCTGTTTGCTATTTATATTATGCTGATTGCATCAAGGCCAAAATACTACTCACCACTCACAAGAAACTGATCTAACAATCTATACAAGCAAAACTAAATGGATGAAGAATGACCAAATATGTAGGTGAATAGGCAATCCATTGAGGCAGACCATTAGTATTTACATTTTGAACATATTGTACATAGACAATGATTTGGGCTGGCTATGAATACTGAATTTGAGGAGCAGAGCAGTCTAGATGGCATGTGGTTAATCATGCAGCACTTTTAGCAGTTGTAAATGGTCCCCTGACACAAAAACCCATCTCTTAAACAATATTCTTTTGGCAAAATTACACACACACACACACACACACACACACACACACACGTGTTGTAGTACTTCCTAAATCTCTGAAGACTCAAAATTCCAAGTGACCTCAAGGATAAAGGAAAGAACCATAGAAGTCACAGGTGAGCTGTTAACATATTTCCCAGAAGTGACTAGTATACAAGTAGTAACATAAAAGAGTCATCCAAAAGGGACATGTCCAACACACTCCCAACTCCCAGGACTGCCCAAACCAGATTAAATTATAATTGGGAAATAGCTAACCAAAAAAAAATAATAGAGCACAGATCATGTTAGTATATGGTTTTCTGAGGTGATATGCAATCACAGGGACCCATCTGTGTGGTTTGGTGGCCTATTTCTATTTGAGTTTGGCGCCACTGATCCAGGACACCTCAGAAAAGGAAGATGGGCCAATCACATAATGGAAGCAAGAATGGCATATGGGACACATAAGTGTTCCCCTGGTGTACACAGAATATGAAAAGCTTAAAGGAAGGCCAACAGCATACTGGGTAGATTTTTCTATGGACTCTCTGTGTGAGAGGGAAAGGACAAGAACTAGGCAGAAGGCCAAAGATTTGCAACATATTAACAACCCCCATGTTGCTGAGATAGCTGATCCATGACAGTAACAGAGCATTGTTATTTAACATGTATGTCTAGCCTCCCCAACCAAATTACCCTCCAGACCTTAGAGGTTACTATCTTAAGCATTACATTCTATGTAAGTCCCTTCCTGATCCCCCAGATGTCAGGATCATCCCCTAAATATTACCTACTATTTATTTAGTATATATTTCATATAAAAAGCAGCATGGTATGGTGAATAGAAATCTAGTCTCAAAGCCAGGAAGATCCTGGTTCAACCTTCTCTAGTAAAGATATGCTGTGTGCAAAAAATGTTTGTGGCAGCCCTTTTTGTAGTGGCTAGAAACTGGAAACTGAATGGATGCCCATCAATTGGAGAGTGGCTGAATAAATTACAGTGTATGAATGTCATGGAATAGTATTGTTCTGTAAGAAATGACCAACAAGTTGATTTCTGAGAGGCCTGGAGAGACTTGCATGAACTGATGCTGAGTGAAATGAGCATAACCAGGAGATCATTATACACGGCAACAACAATATTATATGATGATCAATTCTGATGGGCATGGCTCTCTGTAACAAAGAATTGTCTCAAACCAGTTCCAATTGTTCATTGAAGAAAGCCATATACACCCAGAGAGAGGGATGTGAAATGTGGAGCACAACATAACATTTTCATGCTCTCGATTGATGTTTGCTTACATTGTATTTCCTTTATCTGATGTCTTTCACGTAGATACGATTTTTCTTGCACAACAATGATAAGTGTGGAAATATGTATACATATATTCGATTTGTCAAGTATGTTAACATAATTAACATGTAGTGGATTTCCTGACATCTAGGGAAGGGGTGGGGACTGGGGGGGGGGGGAATTTGTAACAGAAAGCTTTGTAAGGGTTAATGTTGAAGAATTACCCATACATATGTTTTACAAATAAAAAGTTTTAATAAAAAAGAAAAAATAAGTAAAAAATAAAATAAAATGGTATGGTGAAGGAAGGAAACAAGGACTCACACAGAACCTGGTATGTGCCCAGCACTACAGTAAACAATTTACAGATGTATAACTATGATCAGTCCTATAAGGTAGAAAGATGCTCCCTACTCTATCTAGGTTCTGAGAACAAATTGAAAAGGGAAACTAGTTTTTGAGCAAGGGAGAACAACTCACATTTATATATCCCTATATTCACAATAATTTCAATTAATAAAGCAAATCTATTAGACCCAGAGATGAACTACAAGATGTCCTCAATAGTTTTCCCAAAAAGTCATTATTTGTTGACCTCCCTTATAAACTGACAATCTCAGGGCTTGTCTTCCTTTTCCTAAATCAAGTTTTTCACTTTGCCATTGGATATAGTTTTGAGATTGTTGTTTCTTAAAGTGAAAAAATGTATGAAAAGAGGAAATAGGAAGACTATCCAAATTTCTTCATATGCTCACATACAGGAGGAGAGAAAATCAAAGGCATATTCACACTTTTCTTCTGCAAAGAATGTAAACAATTTAATTACAATTTGTTCTCAGGACACATTGGTGACACCTTTCCTGAGCATAACTTCTTTGAGGAGTTTAATGTTTGAAACATGTATGAAGTTACTGTGCCACCTAGTGGATTTCATAATGAAACAATCCCCTAATCTTAAATGAAGCTTTGTATTTTTCTCTATAAAACAGGAGGTAACCTCATTTGTCCTTATTAATCCTGGAGAAAAAAAAAAAAAAAAATATATATATATAGGTTGAGGGAAAATAGATAACTGTAGAGTTGTAAAAAAAAAACAATGTTATGAAAAAAATTGAAAAGTTTAAAGCACCAACTCTTCAACAAAATAATTATAAGATATTCTGAGATTAAGCAATTAAAAACTTTCAACATCAATTCTTCCTTCTTTATGCTGGTTCTCTCCCTTCTGACTAATGTTCAGCTCTATTCAAAAAAATCAAACAACCAAATCATCCTTTTTTTTCCCTTTTCCTGACAAATCTTTAGAAAAAGGAGGCTATTAACTCTCTCACTAGCCATTCCACAACCCCTTTTTGTCACTTTAAGCTTCCAGTTCTACTATCCTATCTTCTAATGAAGGAGAAGAAACTACATGGCCTATATGAAAAAGAAAAGTGGATAAAAACTACTTTTCCTTTAAGTTACAACTCAAGCACCATCTTCTATATGAAACCTTTCCTGATCCCCACAAATGCTAGCAATTTCCTTCTCAAACCATCTGGTATTTATTCTTTTTATACTTATACTGCATTTATTTTTATATATACTTTTTGTCTCCCCCATTGGATTAAAAGTTTCTTATAAATAGGGATTGCTTCATTCTTTGTATTTTTATCTCCAGGTCCTACCACAACTCTGGCACATAGCAAATGCTTTAAAAATGCTTCTGGGGAAGCAGAAAACTGGGGAAAAAATTTTTACATCCAAGAATTCTGATAAAGGCCTCATTTTTAAATATATAGACAATTGACTCAAACTTATAAGAATACAAGGCATTCTCCAATTGATAAGTCGTCAAAGTATATGAACAGACAATTTTCAAATGAAGACATTAAAACCATTTCTAGTCATAAGAAATGGTGCTCTTAATCATTATTGATAAGAGAAATACAAATTAAAACAACTCAGGCACCACTATACATTTCTCGGATTGGCTAATATGACAGGAAAAGATAATGATAGATGTCGGAGGGAATGTGGGAAAACCGGGACATTAATACATTGTTGGTGAAGTTGTGAATTGATCCAACCATTCTGGAGAGCAATTTGTAACTATGCCCAAGGGGCTATCAAAATGTGCATACCTTTTGATCCAGCAGTGTTTTTACTGACCATAAAGAGAAAGAGACCCACCTGTGCAAAAATGTTTGTGGCAGCCCTTTTTGTAGTGGCAAGAAAATGGAAATTGAATGGATGTGCATCAGTTGGAGAATGGTTGATTAAGTTATGGTATATTAATGTTATGGAATAAGAAATTACCAGCAGGATAATTTCAGAGAGGCCTGAAGAACCTACATGAACTGATGCTAAGTGAAGTGAGTAGAGCCAGATCATCATTATACACAGAAACAAGATTATATAATGATCAGTTCTGATAGACATGGTTCTCTTCAACAATGAGGTGAATATCGCATCCAGAAAGAACTATCGGGATTGAATATAGATCACAACATAGTTTTGTCTTACTTTTTAGCTTTTTTGTTGTTGTTTGCTTGCTTTTTAGTTTTTTCTCATTTTTTTCCCCTTTTGGATCTGATTTTTCTTGTGCAGCATAAATGTGGAAATATGTATAGAAGAATTGTACATGTTTAACAAATATTAGATTACTTGTCTAAGAAAGGGGATGAGGGAAGGAAGGGAGAAAAATTTGGAACACAAGTTTTTGCAAGGGTGAATGTTGGAAAACTAACTTTGCAAGTATTTTGAAAATAAAAAACTATTATTCAATTTTTTAAAATGCTTCCAAATTGACACACTGAATAAAACAATCTTTGCATCGTATCCAAAACCATCCCCAAACAATGACCAGTAATGATTATTTTAAGTAGTCTTTTTTCTTAGCATTATTAGCTTATCTCCCCATGAGTTTTATAGAGGGGATATCTGATTCACTGGTGAATTGAGACAGTAAGGTTAAGTGATTTGTTTATGTAGCCTTTCTAGTTAGTGACAAAACTGAAACTAAAATGGCCATGTCTCTGAACCCAAGTTCCATTAAACCCATCTGCTTCTTAAAAGAAAACACTGAAATGCTATGGAGTTGATTTATTAACAATGTATCTGCTGCCAATTATTTGCATGGGGATTGATGAGAAATATAGTTTTTCCAAGCTGAAAGGAAAAACAAAAAGATCATGGCGATGGAAACTATGGAGGATAGTGGAGCTTGAGAAATTTTGCTCTCTGTGGGAAGGAGAGAAACAGGAGTGGGTACACAATAAAAGTGAGCTGATAGCAAGTAACCTGTAGCTACCTTAAGCTGAATATGAGGGCTTGGAGATTTTCTGGCTCATTAAGTGATAAGAGTAATCTGCCTGCACAGAATTTGTTTGCCTAGGTACCTATTGGTCATGCTTTAGAACATAGTTAAGTTATTCCACCATCACTCTCTCTCCCCTGCTCATCCCTGCTTGGCCAATAGACACTGTTACCTCATGAGTTTTTTCACTCAATATAAAATGTATTTATTTGCTGTTTGTATTTTTATAAGGGTTTTTGCCTCCAAATAAAGATAACTAATATTTGTAATGTTTTTTGTTAGTCTGAGCAATCCTTTGCTATAAAGAAGTAGAGTATGTTAGGAAGGAAGGTCAAAAAGGGACCTGAGATCAAGTTCCTTAGACTTGATAGAGAGCATCAATCCCTCTTTGCGTAAAAAGGGAGCTTCATAATCAATTCTCTGTTAGCTGTTACTGATGGTGAAAATAGCAAGGATGATACCGATTAATAAAAATAATTTCATGTGCAGAGATCATTTCCCTCTTCTGTCTCTCTGTATGTCTGCCTTTATCTGATTCTTTCTCATACACACACACACTATATCAACCACAAACAAAAACATAACCATCTCTGAGAAAGAACTATTCAGGTTCATCCTGGAATCAGAAACTTGGTAGCTAATGGACGAAAGAAAGCCCAGGGGATAGATAACCCAGAAGGTAGGTAATCCACTTGGGAAAAACTAAGAACTTTTCTTCCTTTAGTTTCCTACAAAGACTTAATTCAGGTGCTACTTTCAAAAGAAAACCCTTTCTGATCCTCTCGTTAGTGTCTTCTTCCTCAAATTATACTATATTTACTCAATTGTATGAAGCCTGAAAGCCAAGCCATCCCCTGCCCTGGTAGAATGTAAACTCTTTAAAAGGCAAAATTGTTTTTCTTATTGTCTGTCTTCAGTACCTGGTAAAGGCCTTGATATACAGTCCTTATTTGTTGAATTTTATTTCCTTTAACTACTCTATGTTAGAAGGATCTTAAAGAATGCTTTAAAGACTTTTCTCAAGTTCCTAAGCTTTTGGGTAACTTATTGGGCCTTTTCTATTCCTTTCTAGTTTTACGAATGAATATGTATGCACTGATTGTTCACTTGTAGGTACTGAACAAAGCTGAAACATGTATCTTGACTCCTGTTGGGGGAGGAAATGGAATTTCTAAAAGTTTCTCCTCTTGAAAATAATGCAAACAAAGGAAAAGTAGGTAAAGGAAAATGGGGCATCCAGAGAGGACTCAGAGGGAGTCAATAAGCAAAGAAGCAAATTCTTCCAGTGCATCACAACCAGTAAACTGACCTTTGAAAGCTAAAAGAGAAAAATCACAAAATTAGACTACTTCTTGTGCTAAGAACAGTCACTAATTAACTATTTCCTCTACACACAGCTTTACATGTTACATTCTCACCATTCTCATACAATGAGAAGGAAGATAAAGGAAGCAAGATAGACAGTTCTCCCCAACCTCTTATTTCACAATTTATAAATAATCCTGTTTGCTTCATAGCAGTAATGGGAGGGCCCTTTGAACACCCCTTAGCAGGGACCATTTTGACTAACAGGATATTGGAATTGAAAATTTTCAGCTTCTGTTTTCTAGGGGCCAAACTTTTAACCAAAAGGACTATTCCTTCACTCCCTCAAGCTGAGCTAAGAAAGAAATCATATTCTGATGAACCCTGCAATTTATTTCAGACTGCCTAGAGTTCTTTGTAATGTTTCAGCATTGATTCATACAAGAATATTTTCAAAAAGTATTTTTAAAATATAGATTTGTTTTCTCTGATGACAGCATTCTGTGAACAAAGCAATGAAGAATTAAGTTTTCAAAAGGTATTTAAAACATGGAGAAACTTTCATTTTGCATATATAAGCAAACTCCCATTATTATGGGAGCAACCTGCTAGTGGCTGCTGGGGATCCAATTCTGACCAGCAGAACAGATCCCTTCATGTGATGGGATAATAGGATACAAGGAGACTGAGAGGCAATTGCATTCTCTGATCTCTCTCCTCTTCCTTCTTGCCTCCTATTTATTTCATTCCCAATTCACAAGCCACATTTGTGTCAATAAAGTCTGATTTGCAATTCCTTCGAGTGTTATATTCACAGCTGTGGGGGCTTTGAGAGAAACCTGACCCTTCATACTTAGGCATAGTGCTTAATATCCTATCAAGATAGCAGAAATCACATAGACCTAGCTGAAAAGGCACAGAAAAACTGCAATCTATACAGAAAAAAAAAAAAAAATCTCACACTTAGGAAAGTATTTAGCTTACTAGATAATATATCTAGTAATGATTAAAACTAATGATCAAATGCTGCTGACTTGCTTTGCAAATATAGAATTGAAAACTGAATGCCTAGTTTTAAAAGGTTAGTTCCAGCTTGATTGCATCTTGTGCTTAAACAGGACAGAACCAAAAGACACTTAGTACCTAAGGCATCTTAACAACTTCTAAAATCCTTTGCATTTTTCTTTGGAATCATGACTTATTTAAATATTATGAACTCCTGGGGGAAAAGTCCATCATCTTGGATTTGATCCAAACTATAAAAATGCAAAGAAGTAAAACCAGCAGTGAAGTTAAGACATTTCAAGAAGAGACAGCCAGGTTTAATCTGAAGAACTTGGAAGCAAGATTTGCAGAGTCACTAGGTCCCTAGTTTGGATAGGGGTTGCAGGAAGAGGGACCAACCAATTACCAATCCCAATTTAAGAAGAAATTTTGTCTTACATAGTTTCAGGATAGCTTTAAAAAAAAAAAGAGGTGTATTTCTAACCTCTTGAAATTAAAGTAAATGTAATAGACAAAGATTTTGGGGAAAGGGTTTCAAGGTTGGTCTTCTTTATACAATCCCAACTCTTAACTCATACTTTTTATTGGTTTCTTCCTCCCTGAATCCAATTCTTCTTCAGCTTTTAGTCTACTTGTTTAGGCCAGATCTCAGATTCATCTGGTCTATTTGAATAAAGGAAAACTCACAAAGATCTCTCCAAATTCACTTAAGGAAACAGTTCCTACTCCTAAATACCATATACTAAAGGGTTCTTCCCTCTGCATCATTAGCTCTTTAATACAAACACATTCTACAGCTTGTGGACTGAAGGCTGGAGGGGATGTGGGAAAACTGGGACACTAATACATTGTTGGAGTTGTGAACTGATCCAACCATTCTGGAGAGCAATTTGGAACTATGCCCAAAAGGCTATCAAACTGTGCATACCCTTTGACCCAGCAGTGTTTCTAGTGGGTCTGTATCCCAAAGAGATCATAAAAAGGGAAAAGGCTGGGAAAATAAGAAACTAGTATGGCAGAAATTAGGCACTGACCCACACATAACACCGTATACTAAGATAAGGTCGAAATGATCATAAAGAATGATATTATAAACAAATTAGAAGAGCATAGGATAATTTACCTTTCAGATCTGTGGAGGAGGAAGAAATTTGTGAGCAAAGAAGTGGAGATCATTATTGATCACAAAATAGATAATTTTGATTATATTAAGTTAAAATGTTTTTGTATAAACAAAACTAATGTAGACAAGATTAGAAGGGAAGCAATAAATTGGGAAAACATTTTTACATTCAAAGGTTCTGACAAAGGCCTCATTTTTAAAATATAAAGAGAATTAACTCAAATTTATAAGAATTCAAGACATTCTCCAATTGATAAATGGTCAAAGGATATGAACAGACAATTTTCAGATGAAGAAATTGAAACTATTTCTAGTCATATGAAAAGGTGCTCCAAATCACTACTGGTCAGAGAAATGCAAATTAAGACAACTTTGAGGTACCAGTACACACCTGTCAAATTGGTTAAAATGACAGGAAATGATAAAGACGAATGTTGGCAGGGATGTGGGAAAACTGGGACACTGATACATTATTGGTGGAACTGTGAACGGATCCAACCATTCTGGAGAGCAATTTGGACTATGCTCAAAAAGCTATCAAATTGTGCATACCCTTTGACCCAGCAGTGTTTCTACTGGGCCTATATCCCAAAGAAATCTTAAAGGAAGGAAAGGCCCCACATGTGCAAGAATGTTTGTGGCAGCCCTTTTTATAGTGGCTAGAAACTGGAAACTGAATAGATGCCCATCTATTGGAGAGTGGCTGAATAAATTATGGTATATGAATGTTATGGAATATTATTGTTCTATAAGAAACGATCAGCAAGATGATTTCAGAGATGTCTGAACTGATGCTAAGTGAGTAGAACCAACGGAATATTGTACACAGCAACAAGATTATGTGATGATCAACTGTGATAGACATGGCTCTTTTCAATAATGAGGTGATTCAGACCAATTCTGATAGACTTGTGAGGGAGCCATCTTCCTCTAGAGAGAGGACTATGGGGACTGAAGTCCCTTACAACTCTAAGATTCTATTAAATCTATTTAACAAAAATGTTTTTTACCTTATGTATATATATGTATATGTACATATATATATATATATATATATATCATGCATATGTACACCTTGCTACATAATCAGCATATCTCAAAATTCTTAATGTTTTTAGCTAAATTATATTTGTTAAGTTCTTTAAATTTACAAAGCACTTTTTACAGCTATCTTATTTGTATCCTTACCTCTAAAACATCTATCATTAGTCAATACCTAAAATAAATGTAATCTCCATGTTTGTATACTGAAGATCTCAGAAAATAATGCCCACAATATTTTAATCTTACATTTTAAAATGTGAAAATAATAGACAACAAATTTTGTATTGTGAATTCAATAAGAAAAATGGCACACTCCTGAGTGTTTTTTGGATTCTGTTTTTGTTTTAGCTTATGAAATAACTTCTCTTTAAATGGAAATCATTCCAAAACAAAGGAGCAGTGGGGAGGGCAAAATTTGAATTATCCAAAATTCTTTAAAAGTATTTTAAATAGTTAGGCATTGGTTAAATTAACAAACACTGATTTAATAAAGTAATAACTTAATTCGGATGGATTTTGTAAATATGACAAATAAAGGTTTTCACAATCTGACTTGAGTCTATCTTTTTAAGCTGATTATATAATATTCCCCATCACGTTCCACAGAGTTCCTTGCTGGTTACTATTCAGGAACCATATTTACTATGTATGGACCTACATACCTTTCCAGTGGTGAAGGAATTTCTATGCCTGGAATGTTCTTCCTTATCTCTGCCTCTTGGAACTACTACCTCCCTTAATATCCCAACTCACATGAAATGTCCTCTAAGAGATCCTTCCAATTAGTTTACCTCCCCAGATCACTATATATTTATTTTGTATATATCCTACATAAATATAACAAATTCTAGAGGTTCTCTACTATTTCTAAGCCCTCTGACACCTGGCTCCACACTACCTTTCCAAACATCCTTTCTACTGTGCCTAATATACTCCCCCATTGCCTGTGGTCATGCCTGCACAGTCTATCATGAAGCCTTTCCTGATTTACCCAGCTATTAGTTCACTTCACACAAATATTATGCTAGCCTCGAGACCCCGTTTCTAAATACCAGGGGATCAAGCAGCAATCAAGGCTCGAGTCCCCTGGCCTTGACCCCACAACACTTCTGCTGCGAAGAAGAATGTGTTAATGATTGCACCCTACTACCCCTAGAGATAGCAAACTCCCCCCACATACTGCTCTTATCTATCCTTACATAATCTCTAGATACCTAATAGCAAACTATTCCTAGGCAATCACTTGTCCTCTAATCCTTATCCTTCTCAACTACAATCCTGCCCATTCCTTCCAAGCCCTGAAGAATTTGTTTCACTTTGCCCAAAGGGCTATAAAACTGGATTAAACATTGATTCAGTAATGTTTGCATTGCATTGCAATGCATTGATTCTGCTTTTTTTCCACTACTAGATCTGTATCCCAAAAAGATCATAAAAAAAGAGAAAAGGACTCACATATACTTTGTGATGGCAAAAAAATTAAAAATTGAGATGTCCATGAATTAGGAATTGCCAAACAAGATGTAGTATGTGAATATAATGGAATATTATTGTTCTTTTTTAAAAAAAAAAAGCTTATTTGCAAAACGTATGCATGGATAATTTTTCATCACTGACCCTTGCAAAACTTTGTTACAAATTTTTCCCTCCTCCCCATCCCCTCCCCTAGATGGCAGGAAGTCTACTACATGTTAATTATGTTAAAATACTTGCACAAAAATCGAATATGTGTATACATATTTATACAATTATCTTGCTGAACAAGAAAAATCCGATCTATAAGAAAAAAAAAATCTGAGAAGGAAAACATAATGCAAGCAAACATCAATAGTGTGAAAATGGTATGTTATGGTCCACCTTCAGATCCCACAGGCCTCTCCCTGGGTGTATATGGCTTTCTTTAACAACTGGAACTGGTTTGAAACATCTCATTGTTCAAGAGAGCCATGTCCATCAGAATTGATCATCATATAATCTTGTTGTTGCCGTGTGTAATGATCTCCTGGGTTCTGCTCATTTCACTTATGCAAGTCTCTCCAGGCCTCTCTGAAATCATCCTGCTGGTCGTTTCTTACAGAATAATAATGGAATACTATTGTTCTATAAGAAATCAACAGGCAGACTTCCAAAAAAACCTGAGATTTACATGAACAGAAGATGAATGAAGTGAGCAGAACCAGGAGAACATAATATACAGTAACAGCAATCATGACAGATTTAGCTCTTCGCAGTAATATAGTGATCCAAGACAATTCCAAAAGACTTGTGATGGAAAATGCTATCCACAATCAGAAAAAGAAATATGGAGAATGAATGTAGATCGAAGCATACTATTTGCACTTTTAAAAAATTAGTTTTTCATTTTTTCTTTTTTTTGTTTTTTCCCTTTTGATTCTTCTTTCATAACATGACTAATGTGGAAATGTACTTAAAATTATTTTACCTATATCAGATTGCTTGCTGTCTTGGGGAAAGAGAAAGAGAAAGAGAAAAAAATTGGAACTCAAAATCTTACAAAAATGAATGTTGAAAACTAACTACATGTAATTGAAAAAAATAAAATACCATTTAATTGGGATAGGGGAGAATTTCTCTTCCATAATGAATAAACTTTTCTTCATTCTGGATTCCTTTTTCTCATATTTCATTTATTTGCTGTCACTGGGACCAAGATCCTACCACACAACAGAGCATCCCTGGCCATCCTCTCCAGCATTTAGATGGTATTTTAAGGTTTACAAAACACTTTTTTACAAGTATCTCATTTATATCCTCATTTGAAAAACTACTGTTATAGTCTACTTAGCCACACTGAATGTAACAAAACAGAACTCATCTTATGCCCAATCATCTTCAATTCCTTACTATCTTTTTTTTCTATCTGACCAGTCAATTATTTGGAAAATCTTGAAGTTTCTATTTTCATAGACTCTCTCATCTGACCCTTTCTCTTTATACAATCATTATTTTAATTCAGGCCTTCATCATCTCTTGCCTAGACCTTTGTAATACCTAATTGCTCAAGTCTCTCTTCACTCCAATTCTTTCTCCATACATTTGCCAACATGATTTTCCTTAGTGTACATCTGAAATTGCCTTTTTGCCTCTAGAAAAAAAAAAATTAAAATCCTCTATTTGGCTTTTAAAGCCTTTATAATATGGCCTTAATCTAACCTTTTAAAAAAAAAGTTATTAATTTTGTTAACTACTTCCCAATTAAATGTAAAAAAAAAATTAATGTTTATTTTAATTTTGAGCTCCAAATTCTGTCCTCTCTATCCCTTTCCTTCCCCCTTAAGAAGGCAAGCACTACATGCAAAATATAATTCCATATTAGCCATCTTGCATAACACACACACACACACACACACACACACACTCAAAGAAAACTATGGTTCAATCTGCATTTGAGTCTCTCCTAACTCACTTTTCCAACATCATTATACATTACTACCCTTTCCACTTTCTATGAGCTACAAACTGGTCTCTGTTCATTCCAGTGTTTTTCATTTCCTTTTTCCTTTGCTTTTGTACTGTTCAACTCCCAAGCTCTCCCCCATCTGCCTCTTACCAGTTCCTTGGATATACTTCCTTTTATTTTTTTTTTGTTGTTGTTGTTGAGGCACTTCCTTTCCTCTCCACTTTATATTTATAATTATCCGATATTTATTCTGAAAATACTTAGTTATACCTTTTGCTCCACCTTTCTCAAGCCTCCAGATAGTAGGCTCCTTGGGAATGGGGAGTATTTCATTTTTTTCTGTCTCTACCTAGAAATTCCTGGCACATAGTACATGCTTATTAAGTGCAAAGTTGAATGAAGGATGTATTTTATAAGAACACAGATTTAGAACTAGAAGGGTCCTCAAAAATCGTCTAATCCAACTCCATTCATTTTACATTTAAGGAAACTGAAACCCATAGAAGTGAAGTTAATTGCCTAAGATCAAACAGATGTCAAATGGCAAAGTTAGAATTATAGCACAAATTACTGCTGAGTGAGAAATTTGAACACAATGCTGTGAGAGTTGGGGTGATTATCTTTCTTATCAATCTCAAAAATAAAGGGCATGATTCTGTATCTCTTTGGAGGTCACTTCTACCCATTTAATGAGTTCTTCCAATTACCCATTCTGATCTATCCCTCAAAACATTAAACACTTTTCAAGCTATTCTTATTTTCAGTCTCTACCTCTCCATGGACTAAGTAGTTCCTAAATATTATAACTACGTAAAGTAATACTTTCATTTTTTGGTCCTAACTTTAATTTTCTTAATTCTCAAAGTGTGCTTTCCATGTCTGGTATTCAGCAAAACGTCTGTTTTCCAAAGTCTTATGTTTATCAATTTTGTACACTTTCAGCATATCTTTGTTTTCAGCCTTCATCTTCTAGGACCAAAATGCCTAACGTTAGTTTATTCTTCTGTGCTATCAACCAATTTATTTGCTTTTCTCTGTGGATCTTCTCCACATTCATTATTTCATAGGAAATACTACATATGAATATGAACTACATATAATACTTTTCCCAGTCATCAATGACAATAGATATAAACTTTTTATCTCCGCAGTACTAAATCTACAGTCATGCAGTTAGTAAATCATAAAACCAGTCTGACTTTAGACAAATTAGTTCTGTTAGCTAACAGCACTGTACTGAATGAAGTCAGAGCTGTAGGTTCTATCTTCATATTGTTCAATAATAGCATCCCTCTGCTACTAGGAATATGGTCACAAACTACAAATATGTAATTGATCATAAAATCTCTCTCTCTCTCACACACACACATACATCTGTGTATATGAATACTAAAAAGAAAATCGTTTACCACAAAATGAGTTGCTACAATCATGTTTGCATTTAGAGAGTTGATATACACATATGTACATGTATGTTTATATAAGCATATATACACATAAATACACATTCATGGTGGCTAAGCGTCACAGTGGAGAGAGAGCTGGGCTTAGAATCAGAACACTCATCTTCATGAGTTCAAACCTGACCTCAGATACTGCTTAGCAATGTGACCCTGGTCAAGTCACTTAATTCTATTTGCCTCAGTTTCATCTGCAGAGCTAGAAAAAGAAACCATTCTTGTATGAACAGATATCCCCAATTCAGCAGAACCCCCCAAGTCAGTGGCTACAAATAGATGTGCAATACAAAATTGACATTACAAAAACATTTTCATTATAAAGGTCAGCAGAGATTTTTTGTTTTTATTGAATGCTAAAACTACAAGGTACTTCAAAATGCCAAAGAATTTGAGAACTAGAAAGGGTTTTAAATCACCCAACTCTTTCACTTTTATAGGAGAAACTGAGACCTAAAGGGGTGACTTGTCTAATATAAATTACGTAGTCAGTAGCAGAAACATGATTACAACCCAGTACAGATTTCTTTGCATTATGCCCCACTTTATATTTGAAGCCAGTTCTTAAAATATTTAAATCCCCACTCAAGATGGGAAGGTATTTTGGTGAGCAATTACAACTTTTCCTGCCACTCTTCAATGTAGCCACTATGTATTATGTAAGGTCAAAGCTGATGGTAAAGTTGATACACACTAATGTTAAAATGTATTCTCAACTTTTAGGTAGGTCATTTCTCTAATTTTATAAGCCTACTTAAGTGCAGTTTATTTACTTTCCTCCCCCCCCCCCCTTTTTCTTCTCCCTTTTCTGGTGGGGAAAAATACAGAATTACCTCTACCTGCCTATTTATCAATAAATATATGGGAAAATCCAGCAAAACACTTATGTCCCGTTTCCTGGATACTATTGAGGTTAAAGGGATTAAATATTTCAATTGCCTTTATAACTATCACACTTTAAATTCTAATTTAGCATATCTACACTAAATTATACACCTGCAAGGAACTCACAATCTTTGGAACAAATACAGAATTGTTCATGATAAAATTTCTCCCAGCACTCTCTCCTTGGTTCTATACTTGATTGAAGGGCTCTGTTTATGCAAATGGTCAGAGCCAGATGCTTGGCAATAGGGATAGGGGTAAGCTCATTTCTGTGGAGAGAAAGTAAAATATATTAGTCTAAGAAGCTAGGGCACTTAAAGGCAGTTAATATTTACTGATCCTGGGGCTTTTACAGCTTTCACCAAATAAAGAGATTAACTGCTCACAGCAGCCCCAGGAGCATATCGTATATACTTAACAAGGTCTGGTCTTATGTATCATTTATGAAGAGGCTGTTTTAATTACTCCACAGAATAGATAATGCAAGCAATTAAGACTTGCAAATAAGAAAAAACCAACCTCCCAATGTTGAATGTCAATCACTGGATTTGAAGGTATATAGCATGTAGCAGTCAAACAAGCTTTAATTCAAGATCTTCCAGGGTCAAATACAGGGAGTAAGGATGAGAAGCTTGAAAGGGTGGTGTTAGATAAATCTGACGAAAGAATATTTCCTGTGCAAAAGAGCTAAAGAATACACATCTGTAGGAGGGGCTAGCTAACAAGGAGAGTTCCTAACAGAAAAGGTTGTGCTAGCAGCAGACTCAGACGACTGCCTGCAACTTCATCACCATGAACACTTCCCTAGCAAGACTTCCCTTTGCAGGAGGCTATCAGCCCTCTGACTCCAAGGACTGGAGATCTATCCTTCCTGCTTTCTTGGTGGCTATATGTTTAGTAGGCTTTGCAGGGAACATGTGTGTGATTGGCAACCTCCTTCATGGTGTTTGTAAA
Source organism: Myrmecobius fasciatus (assembly GCA_023553655.1). Classification (NCBI taxonomy): domain Eukaryota; kingdom Metazoa; phylum Chordata; class Mammalia; order Dasyuromorphia; family Myrmecobiidae; genus Myrmecobius; species Myrmecobius fasciatus. The sequence goes on along the minus strand of JAJPUD010001734.1, from coordinate 370,898 downwards.
GGAAAATCATCTATCATCAACTCCCTGATTTTAAATCTGAGCCTAGCTGATCTCTTTCTTCTACTATTCTCCGCACCCCTGCGGGCAGCAGCGTATTCCAAAGGTGTTTGGGAAATGGGATGGTTTGTCTGCAAATCTTCCGACTGGTTCGCCCACACATGCATGGCAGCCAAGAGTCTTACAATTGTTGTGGTAGCAAAAACATGCTTTATGTTTGCAAGCAACCCAGCCAAGCAAGTGAATATCAACAATTGTACAATATGCATGGTGCTGGTAGTCATCTGGATAACGGCCTGCCTCTTACCCTTGCCTGAATGGTTCTTTAGTACTCTTAGGTACCACCAAGGTGTGGAGATGTGCATCATGGACGTTCCAGCCCTGGCCGGAGGATTCACTTCTATGTTTGGTAAGCTCTACCCTCTCCTCGTATTTTGCCTTCCTTTGCTCTTCGCTGGGATGTACTTTTGGAAGGCTTATTGCCAATACCAACCCAGAAGAACCAAGACTCAAAATTTAAGAAGCCAGATACGCTCTAGGCGACTCACCATGATGTTACTAAGTGTTGCTATAACCTCTGCTGTCATGTGGCTACCAGAATGGATAGCTTGGTTGTGGGTATGGCATTTAGAGAAAGGAAGCCCTGTTCCACCTCAAGGTTTCATAGCCTTGTCTCAAGTCCTCATGTTTTCCATCTCTTCTGCAAACCCCTTCATTTTTTTAGTCATGTCTGAGGAATTTAGGGGTTTCAAGGATTTCTGGAAATGGCTGACATCAAAAAAGCCTCTACCTGACTCAGATTCTCAAGGAACACCAGTTGGTAACTCACAGATCATTTCAGATAATGTTCCATCTCAAGAGCCCTTGCCATCTGAATCAGACAAAGAGAAACCTGAATCTTCCCATTCTGCTGAGGAGAAAACAAACAAGGAGATCCCTGTCCTACCCGATGTGGAACAGTTCTGGCATGAAAGGGATGTAGTCCCTTCTGAACAAAATAATGATCCTATTCCCTGGGAACATGATGATTCTGAAATAGCAGGTTGTAGTAAATGAAATTACAAGTTCCCAAGTCAAATAAAGATGTGTATTTATTGTATGTTATATTGTTCAAGATTTTGCTAGGTAAAATTCTGGTAATCATATCTTTGCACTTGGTTGTACTCAAGAAATATCTTGCTGATAAAGCTTTCAAAATCATATTTCCAATAAAGAGGGATACCCTTACATTAGAATATTTATGATAATTAGATTATTTGAAATAACATTTAATTTGCAACCTTCTGTATTTTGTTTTTCCCTCAGAGATTAGAGTTACATTATGCCATTTACTTAATTTTCCCCCTTGTTAACCCATGGAACTGACAACAGAGCTGGCTGGAGAATGAAAAGAAATCTATATAGCTAAATAAAAGTGGCTCTTCACACAATACTTTAAGCCAGATGACATAAATCTGAACCCATTACTTTGTCCTTAGCACTAAGAAAGTCATTCTAATATTTATGGTTTCATATTAATTTATACAATCAGAAGGCAAAATATAAACTTAACAACTTCAGAACTAAATTATTTTCAAAGCATAACCAAACAAGTTTAATTTAATTCTGGCAAATTCAACTAACCAGCTGCCTACAAGAAAGTTATGTACTAGGAATTACTTCCGATTTTCCTAGCATTCATGCTGATTTGAAATTACGTACTTTAGCATTTTGTTGTTGTTGTTCTTTCTTTTTAGAAAAATACAAGACTACTGTGTGGCTCTCCTTGTGTCACCCCCACCTCATCAACCTTAATATCTGAAAAACCTTTATATTTAAAGCTTAACTCACTCAGCAAGATCTCAATTTAAAAGACCATTTTATAAGTTATTAATGAATATTGAAGATTATTTGTGCCTAACCACCTCTTCTGAGATAAATATGTATATATAAAGTGCTCTACATCTTTATCTTTAAATTGCTTTTAAAAGCCATTATTATTACTGTTAGAAAAATAGGATGTATAACTTATTCTACCAATTGAAGACTGAAAGTATCTCCTCCTAACATTCTATTCCTAATTCTAAGAGCATCTCTTAGAATTGAAGGTTGTTATAGTAGTTAAAGGAAAAGTTGTGGAAAAGTTTGTTTTTCCTAGTCTAGAGACTGTCTTTCAAAGTGAATGATCAAATAAAAAACTAGGATTCAAACTTAATCCATATTATCTTTAACATCTAGAACATAGTTTCTCCAAATGACAGCAGTGGTGGATAGGCAACAAGGAAGAATAGGAATACAGACAGGCTAAGAACTTGGTTTAATAAAGGGACAAAAACTAAAAAAGGCAATGACAATGCAGGGGGGGAAAAAAAGGCAAGAAAACCGAAAATATTGGAAAAGAAACCCCAACACTTGTCAGATTTTTCTGTCTCCATAAGGATATAGAGAAAAATACCAGTATTAGGCACCTTGCCAGTCCAGAACTTTATAACTGATTATCTCCCACATGCATATAATTATAAATGCATCACTTTTCCTACAACACAAAAAAAAAAAAAAAAAAAAAAAAACCATCTATTGGAACTAATTACCTTTGTTCCCAGAATTCTAATGTGATTTCTAAGTATATTTCCAAGATAGGGCTCTCTCAGAATTCCCTTAAGGCAAAAAAAGAGGACAGAGGTAGAATAGAGAAATTGGAGTATGTAGGAAGACACTGTGGAGAGAAAAGAATTTTTTTAAATAAGTGAAAATTTGTGGGGGGTTTTACTCAACTATATTGATGCTTATTGCAATGGGGGGTTGTTTATACTAACCCCCACTTTATAACTGCATCATTAAGATTCACTGTGTTCATGAGGCCAGAGAAACATAACTCACAGCAGGACTACTTACCCCAAGAGCCTAAAGAATTATTTAGTGATGCATGTACCTTACAGATCAAGTAACTTTCAATGCTTTTATTATAAACTGTGTTAATTCGTTTTATGTTCTCTATATACCTTATATTTGCAATCTGAGATGATGTTGATCCTCATTTTTACTTGTGAATAAATAAAAAGCAAACATGCCATATTTTATCTATTCCATTTTATCTCAGCAGATATCCATTCCTCCAAATCTCATTTTTTTATATTTTCAAATCAAAATTGTTTTTTGGCACAAACAGGTTTATTTACTTTTTGGTATTCTGGCAGGGTTGACCTTGTCTCTGGCACAAAAAATTCCCAAGAGGAATTTAAACTATATATTCAGTCTTGTCAAAATACAGAGTTTTGCTTTCTAAGTATCATTTCAAGATGCACACATAGGAAGGATAATTAACTGAATACTTGTTATTAAGCATCTGACATAAAGTCCTAGCATTGAGAGTTCATGTTTCAGTTCTAATACCTTACAAAAAAAAAAAAAAGAAAGAAAGAAAAAGAAACTTGAGTTTTGGAGCTTTTACACTAATATATACTGATTTCCAAACTATACAAATAATTCTCCCAATATTTCAAGACATAATTACTTCAAGGTCAGCAAGCCCATTTCTATCAAAAATTTTACTGAGAGACAGGAGGAAGGCAATGACTGAGCAAACAGGAATTTCTAGAATTCAAAGTTGTGACAAAAGTCTAGTAACTTTTTCAAAAATCCTCCTAGGACTACAGTTAAGTATTGTTTACAATAGCAAAGAAAATTCCTCCAGTTTTGAAAATAATCACTTTTACTTTTCATCACAGTACTCAACATTACTCAGTGAATTTGCAGAAGTGAACCACAAAATAAAGGGAAAGAAAACAACCTACTTATATACTAGATCAAATTTATGGAGCCCCAACTTAGTCTGATAAAATTGATTCTATATGTACAATTTCATATACATCTATGTGCAAATATAACTAGATATAATTCAAACATTTATTAAGCACCTACTTGTGCAGAGTACTGTGGTAGGCATTGGGGAATGTAATGTGTGTACACATACATACACACATAAACATACGTGGATAACTCTATACCTGCCATATTTTCCTTTTAAGTGGGGTTTGGGAGAGTAGTAGTGATGATGAAACAATAAGAGAAATCAAATAAATACCTTGTTCAAGATGCCATTTATAGAAATATAATATCCAGTGATACTCTCCCTTACCTACCCAAGAGGAAACAATGGAGAGCAAACTACTGTTTGAGATGGGACAGCATAGCTAAAAAGTGATGGAGAGTCAAAGAAGGGTGATAATATCACAGAAATATACATGATACACTGAAAGAACTGCCATGAAACGCATAAAGCATCAATTAAAATAAAAAAGAAGCAAAAATGTCATTTTTGCTTAATATGAAAGACAAGAAAGATAGAGCTGAAGGAAGTGAACACAAAAAGAATTTTTTCAAATCCCTTTCCTTTTTGTACTGCAAATAATTCCATAACACAAAGCTCTTTAAAAAAAAAAAATGCATTCAAGGCTTTAAAAAAAAATATGCAATATCAAAAGTTTTAAAGCAGATTTCATTTGTGCAGTTTCCATTTTCTGCTTCTTTTAACAAATTGTAAAACAATTTTTTTTTTTACAGATTATTTAACATTAAGCATATACAATCCACATATAAAAAGGGTTGGTTTATTGTAGTTCAAATACATAAACTGAACAATTCAAACATTTCAAAATTAAACTTTAGAAACACAAGTTTAACATTCAAACAGGAGTATAGTTTACAAGGATTACCCAGAAGGGTAATTTACTCTCTAATCCAGAAATTGATAAAGTTCACTTCTATAGTGAATAAAAATTTGTTTATACAACCGTCCTGTTCTGGTAAGCATTGTTATTGACTGTGTTTCCATATCCAAGAAGAAATTACCAGAAAATTCTTCACTTAGACAAAGCAACCAGATTTTTGCCTATAATTCAGAGGGATAATCAAAGCACATCTGTGAACAAATTCAAACTAAACTGGTCTCTAGTGACTGGAGGCAAAAGCAGGAGCATTACAATATTCTTGGCCTCTGCTTCTGGCAGCTGAAAATTTAATTAACAATGTTTTTCTTTTACCTGCTTTACAAATGAACTTGGGTTTGCTCCAGGTTTGTGGCACTTCTATCTTACAAGTTCAGACCATAAACCATTCCTTGGGTCTTGCATATATAACACTGCTAGGAAGAATGTCATCAAAAACCACTGACTTCCACACCTCAGATAAGGATAATCTTTAGTTTCAAGCTTTTATATTTACTAGAGACAGTCTAGATGTTTGAGTATGTACGTCAGTCATGCCACACAAAGAAAAGCATAAATATTTTCAGAGTTCTTTGTTCAAAAACCATGTTCACAAATGCTGCTCCTTCCTCCGCTCTTCAGATGGTTTTGTAATAGGTTGACTCATATATTTTTATGTAAAAATCTGACAGGTGGCTCATGCAAGCATTTTGAATTAATAGATACCCTTGGTGTGAAGAGTTATGTCAGAATTATTTTGTTGATCGTCTTGTAGGTTCTGAAGCTGTTGGAGGTGGAGGTGGACCTCGTCTATCCAGGTCATCAACATATGCCACAATGAGTTTGCGCCTCTCCTCTGGCACACAGTCAAGAACCAAATATCGCTTGTCATTCTGCAAAATCTTTTCCACATCTTTCAAGTGCTGATCAGACTCCTGGATTAATTTTTTGGATCTGAAATAAGAGAAAAAAATCCCAAGGATTACTGACTGCTGCCCGCAGGCCTTTCAGAAATGAACTGGCGATGTCAGTCTAGTTCCTAATTGTGTTTCCATATTTTAAAAAAAGAAAAATTTCACTGCAGTGGTCACCTTTGTAGGTCGTCTCAGCAAAGACTTCAAGGAGTGAAAGGGCCTCAGAAGCTGAATTACCCTCCCACCCCTAGTGGTGGTCCCTCCAGATCAGGGCTGAGGGTGGGTGGGTAAATCTTGCCCGTGCTGTACCTGTTCTGTGGATGAACAGAGGACTTCAGTCTGCGGGGCTGCCAATCCCAGCATCTTTCACAAGCTTTCACTTTCACATCTTTCACTAAATTAACTATAAAAATGTAGAAAGAAGTCTTACTTCACATCTAATTTAAAAGCCCAAGCTGATGCAAAACATTAAGGACCCTGACCAAAAAGTCCAAAAGCCATATCAAATGACAAAATACTTAAAAACCACACCCTCAGCACTACCTATCCTCCCATGCATGTACCCTTAAATCACGTTCCAAATAATTTTTTTTTGAAGGAAGCCAGGTAGAAGCATAGTACAGCAATGCTTCTCTGAATACTGATTTCTAAATCAATGTAAAATGTATATTTTACTGATGACAATTACTGGTGGGGGGAAGAACTGAGCACGCTGCAGAGTAATCCAATTTAAGACTTTGATTTTACAGTTTATGTATTCATTTTAATAAACTCAGGAAATTGTTTTCTCTGAAAAACATGTTCTATTGAATCTAAACTAATGACTTTATAGCTTTAAAATGCTTCAGCTATGTTAAATAATTAAGAAAGAAAAAAATGACTTCATAAAGAATGTGGGGGAAAAATATCTTCATGGGATATGGTTTTCATACTATAGTTGAATGTAACAGATTTTTAACTATTCAGTAAAAACAAAGATCACTTTTTAAAGACACCGGCTGGGTGGGAGGGAGAGGGCTAGACAAAATGAGAATGAGTATCTGGGCCCTTTCTTCCAAAAAAGGAAAAAAAAAAAAAAAAGAAAAAGAAAAAAAAGAAAAATCATGCCCACAGTTATTGGATCCAGTTTTGAGCATCTGGCCTCTTATCCTAAAATTTAACATGTCAACATGTGTGTGAATGAAAAGTTTGATTTGGCCTGTTCAGTAAGGACTAGTAAAGACAAAATGGTCATTGATATGAAACAATTTGTTGCACACACCTGTATGTTATAAATTTGGTCTCTTTCAAAAGTGTCCTGAAGTCAGCTTTGGCAGTAATATATTTGTCTCTGATGTACTCTTCAAATTCCCTTTGTTTTTTCTGTAGGAAAAATACTTGGTAAATGATCCAAAAGTTCAAAAATTTCATCATTTACATCAATTATTTTATACAACAAACTGATCTAATCAAAGGAAAACAAATTATACTTAAGACAAAGTAACTCAAAATTCTATACATTTAAAATTCTCAAAAATTAAAAAATTTGCCCAGTAGAAAGACAAAAAATTGAAGTATCATTCAATAATTAAAACAATTATTCATAAATGTTTCCATTGCACCAATGACACACACAAAAAAAAAAAAAGTAGCTAACATTTATTAAATCCATACTAAGCATAATAAACACTGTTAAGGGATACTATTATGTTCAAACCACAATCTGTAGTAGTACATATAACTTGAATCACACAGCCTCAATCCAGGAATTTAAAATTTTTTATTTAAGAAAATTTCTACAGTGTTTTATCATTACATGAAGCTACAGACTATGGGATTAAAATTCAATAAAAACCACTTTGCTAACAAACACCATCGTCACAGTGTTTGGCAGTATAAATGTGTGATAAAGCAGCCTGAACCATGGACTCCAATCATTGGCAAGTGGTACTTTTGTTATAATTGCCTATGCTTACTTATAAAATACTCGATAAATATCAACAAAATTAAATTTTAAAACTCACTCTGTCACTGGAGGAGAATTTAATACACCGTGGATCTTCCTTGATAATTTTTTTAACTTCTTTCCAAGTGGATGTGAGTGTAATCTTTCAAAAAGACAAATAAATAAAAATATAAATGTGGCTTACTCTTTTGGGGAGTTCAAACCGCAGCACATATGGTACATAATATTACACACTGACCTGAGATCTCTTGTAATGCCCAAGCGTAACAGGACTAGTTAGGGACAGTGAGGCAGCTTTAATGCAATTTCTTTTTGTTGGCTTGCCACAAGAGTTATTTTCATGGCCATATTTTCAAGGTGGCCTAAGACATTTCACCTGCAAACCCTGCATTTACACGGGCAAACATCATAACTTTTGAAGATACCATTCACCAAAAAGAGAACAGTTACTTAGGAGCAAGATCTGGATAACAACGTGCACAAACTGCAGGAAAATGGGCCATGATACTGAATCAAAAATAGAGAAGGGAAGGACATCTAGGTCCAAAAGAGGTGATCATTGATCACACAAATGGAATGGTTAACTATGGGAATAAATGTAACACAGAAACTTAAAAAGAAGCTAAACATTATTTCTGAAAAGGGCAGTTGAGGAAAAATTACCTCAGGACTTCTCTAAAAGGGGAAAAGCGAGAGAAGTGAAATAAAAGAATTTTGGATGATGTAGCATTAAAAACGTAAAGATAATAACTGTTAAAAATTTCTATTCCCTTTTTCCTATCTAAAATAAAACATAACAAATAGATAAGAATCCATTCTTACCGCTGAAGTTTCATCCAGAAGTTGCCTAAAGTGTTCCCTCTTCTTTTTGGTAAGCGCTTCAATGTGTTCATTGAAAAGCTTCTCTTTCTCTTCTCTTTCTAGCAAAGAGCCAGATTCCCATCGATGATCTTTTCGGAGAGTTCTCCGAGTATCAGACCATGACACATCTGAAGAACGAACCTTTATTTAAAAAAAAAAAAAAAAAAAATCACATTTCACCAATCTCAGAAACCTTTTCAGCTGATTGATTTAAGGAAAATGAGGAACTTTAAATCCATTATTTAAATACCAAAGCCATTTAGGAAATAATATTAGTCGGACAAACATTTTATGAAAATGAGACATTCTTATTGATGATCAGCAGAATACTTCAATTACTTCAAAATTTTCATGATTTTTAACGAGTTTCACCATTCCTACTGCAGATTCCAATTTCCTTAGGACATGAAATCTTGAGGTCAAAATAACTCCAGGTAGCCAAATTTCTCATCTTGGCTTTCTCCCACCTGGAATTTTATAAACTGTCAAACTCAACAAATCTAAAACCAAATTCTTTTTTTCACCCCAAACCTATCCCATATTTAAACTTCCTCATTTTCTCTATATCATCATGCTTCTCATCACAAGGGTTCACAAATTTAAGAGTCATTGCTGACTTTTTCCCTCTCTTAAGCTCTATTCCTAATCACCTACCTGCCAAATCTAGTCATTCCTCCTTCCACAGAATCCACCCCTCCCACCTTTTCATGCCACCTACATCTTAGTTCAAAACCTCATCAATTCTTATTAGACTTCCTAAGATCTAGGAGGCAATAACTTCCTAACTGTTCTTCCCTGACCCCAGTCTCCTTTCTCTCAAATCCTTTACAACTTCCAAAATGATGTTCCTAAAACACATCTGACCATGTCACCCTATTACACAAAAATCTTCAATGGCTTCTTCCCTTTGCCTCTAAAACAAAACATAAATTCCCCATTCTTACATTTAAAGCAAATCAACAATCTAGTTTCTCAATTCTCTTTCCAATTTTATTTCATATTATTCAACTTCAGCACACTCTGTTATAGTCAAACAGGTCTGCTAGACTGTGTGTGTGTGTGTGTGTGTGTGTGTGTGTGTGTGTGTGTATGTATGTATGTATGTATATATATATTCCATCTCCTACCTGCATGTCTTTGTATAAGTGGTCCAACATCAGGAACACAATCCTTCCTTACCTCCACCTCCTTCACTAAATGTCTAGCTTCTTTCAAAGCAGAGTTTATATGCCAACACCCATAGGAGGCCTTTCTTGATTCTCCAAGTGATCAATACTTTCTCTCTCAAAAATTGCTTTGTACATACTCACTAGTGTACAATGCTGAATATCCACCAATAGAATGTAAATCTCATGACAGACATTGTATCATTGTTTGCCTTTTGTTTCCCCAGGATTTAGACAAGCTTTATACACAGCAAAATAGATGTCTGATGAATTGAAATGGCTAAGATTTTCCTCACCAGGACCATAAATGAAGAGTTTCCAGCTTGGTGGGTCTTGTTAGAACTTATATTCCTTAGGAAACAGCTTTCAAAAACAAATCAAAAGTTCTAGATGCTATCAGTGTTGCATTTGGGATATGATGTGTGGCACAGGGCAATATAACCTATTAAAAGGAATATGAAATGTATCCATTAAAATTCTTCCCCAGTGCCTTGATGCCACATGGAGATAAGCCTGCATTCTTCAAAGTTTTATCAGTAGATCTAATATTAAGGCAAAGTCCTACAACCAAGTTGAAAAAATTTTACATAAAGGACCAGCTTAAGTTTAGAGGATGATGAATTTTTCAGCTATAGAACCTCTATTCCCCCAAAACTACCTAAATCATAAAGAGGTTCCTTTTTTTTTTTGATGAAATTATGGATTCTTTAAGCACTAATATGGAGTGTAAAGCAATGGAATTTGCAAATGTAAATCACCTTTTCCAAAAAAAAAATTAAACAGAAGGTAAACTCTGAATAAAAATGATTCAAGTCACCAGTATATTATAAAGTAAAATTAACAAGTAAAAACACAAGAAGCATTCTCACCAAGATGAATACCCCGAGTCCCACAAATAAAATTTTTAACTTTCCTTCAACAAAGAGAAATTCTGGGGTTTTAGTCTCACCAATGTTACTGAACTCTATCTAGAAAAAAGGGAAAAAAACTATACACAAAGAATTACTATTGAATTCATGAATCACAGTAAAGTTTTATCAAATTCTTGATTCCCCAAAATAGTCTAGCAGAAGAAAGCAACAAACTGGGGTTCATGGTTGATGAAGCATAAATAAGAATCTGTCAAATCTTTAAAAAAATCACAACAAAACTATTCCACTTAAGCATCATACTCAAACAACCATCTGGAGAAATTACAAAGCTGAAGTAACCAAAACTGCCTCTGAATAGCAACAACCAAAATAATCAAAACTTGAAAATGCAAGTGGTAATATAAAAACATCACAAGAACAAAGATATAGAGCTGGAATAAACCTCAAGAGCCATCTAGTACAACCGCCTCATTTAACAGATAAGAAAATTGAGACAAAAAAGGTTCAATGAGAACTGACTTGCCCAGGGACAGAGGTATTGGCAAAGATGGAATTTGAATGCAAATCCTCCAACTCTAAACCCAGCTGTGCCATACAGAAAAGATCAGGAGGGAGAAAATAGTAGAAAAAGAAAATAAAAGAGAATGGTAGAAAGCCAAAAACAGATATGGTGATGGGAATATTGGAAAGATAAATATGGGAAAAGATATGATACCAAAAAAAGTTGAAAAAAGAAAGTTGGTATCAATAATATTCTTTTCAGGTTTTTGGAAAAATAATTTATCTATACCTTTTTATCCTTGTCCATGCAAGTTAATTAAAGTGTAATTAGTGGACCCACCTTATTATTTATATGTGGTTTTACAAATAACTCACCAAATGAAACATCTTCTACAGTTTAATAAAGTAAAACCAAAGAAGATTTGCAGAATATAAAACAAAGATTTTTATTAAGAAAGTGAAATAAAAATTAATAATACTTACCATATCAGAAAGAAGAGCCTTGAAATTCTGAATTGCTTCTTCACGTTTATGTTGCTCTCTTTCTCGATCTATTTCTTTTGTTTGTTCTGAACGAGCTTTTTGAACTTCTCGCTCTCGTTCCCGTAAACTTGCCTCTATTCGGGCTTGCCTCTCCAGTTCCTTTTCTTTTTCTGAGTCTAAATTCTGAAAAAGGAAAAATTGTATTTTCCACCAACTCAATCAAAGTTATATTGTCAAAGAGTTTTTCAAATTGAGTTCTTATAAAGAATGTAAATTTCCAAAGTGCATTTCAAAATAAAATTCTTTGAAAAATGAACATGCCAAACATACTTTTTTTAAAACCACTTAATACAAATTATTATAAACATATACTGTACCTTGGCTATTTTTTCAATATACTGTTTAAAAAGATCTTCTCTCATTGATGAACTATCTACTGCTTTGTAACGTGGGTCACTTTCTACTTTGTCTTTTACTTTGCTCCATCGAGATTGACTATCCAAGTGGTGATTAGATAGTAGTTCGAAGAAGTCTGATTTGATCTACATTTTAAATAGAATATGAAATGGAGAAAAAAAAATAACACATTGTGAGAAATTAATTTACTAATAATTGCTACTTCAAAAAATGATGACTTACCTTAAAGATAAGAAATATGTAAAATTCTTTAAAAGTATCTGATCTATAGTTGGCAAATTTTTAGGAAAAGAGGATAGTCAACTTTATTTAAAATTTTTTAAATTTGCCAAATCATAAGTTCTTGACTGAGATCTACCAAAGCAAAGATGAATTATTTCTTTGGTGAATAACAGTTAAAGACAAATTAGAGTAATTTCTTACATTATAATTTTATGTCTTAGAGGTTTCCATAAAGTATGAAATTATTTTTTTTAGTATGAAATTATTTTGATCTAGGATTGATTTTTGCTAAAACCTTATAATATAATAAATTGCAGTGAAATACTTAATAGTTTGATAAAATGGTAATGACTATTTTTGCCATTATAACCAATAACAGTAAAATATGTCTCTTTTAATATTAACAAGGCTAAATTAATTTCAGTTTTAGAGACAAAAATCCAACAGAATCATCAGGTGCTTAAGATTCTTAAAAAGAAATGTGATGGATAGGCAAGGGGGACAATTAAATAATAGTTCTACCTATATTTGGTCAAATTTCAGAATTTAATGAAAAATATATTCATGATTCTAATCATAAAATGATTCTAAATGACAGCACAAACCAAAATTCACAATATTTATGTCTGCCATAATATATACTAAAAGAAAACTTAGATTACATTTTTTCTTCCTTCTTGTTATTAAATATATTCTTTTATCACTACTGCAACTCAAAACAGATCATGAACTTTATTTTTTAAGTATCAGATTAGATCACAGATATTATTAAATGGCATTAACTTTTAATAATGTAACAAACATCTTTTTCTAAACAGAAGGAAAAAATGAGGTATGTTTATGCCCTTAGGGGGAAATTACATACCTCACTTGGTACTCTCAATATTCAAAGCAGCTTTTATCTTTTGGACAAAAGAGTTTAAAACTCCCTTCAGAAACTGTCAACAGCAGGTATACATCTCCCCCAAGTATTAAATATGCTGCTTTCACATCACTCTCAGACCCTGTTATCCCAGGGAATGAGAAATCAGAAATAGAATCAGGCCTATTTAATCATCAAATGGAGATGTGTGCGTACAAAAATAAATTAAACAGTCCCCACAACCCTATATACCAACCTCCATCATCTCCATCCCACACTCTCACTTATCACATCATCATAGAATTAAAGAAAGAAATTAATATTCACATATGAAACTAGGTGCCTTTCTGGACAACTGAGAGGTTCAAAGACTCATTAAATAAACTATAAAACAGATTTTTCCATGTAATAAGAGTTTTTTAAAAAAATAGAACCAATCAGCTGCAGGCATTTCTACTATACAACAATTCATAATTAAATTTAAGTCAATCAAAACTATTAAAGATCTTTTATTCAATAGAAACCAAGAAACCATTTATTGGTATATTTTAGCAAATCAGTGATGTTAATCTAGTTTACCTTTTATGAATTTAACAAGATAAACATAAAACCTATGTGAAACATTTCACTACATGAAAACTCTCTTTCCAAGTATAATAAAACATGCAAACAGTATCAAACATGAATCTTTCTAAGCCATAGGAATTTATACAAATTCAAAACACTTTCAAATAGCCTAAATGAAGCCCATAAAGTAAGGGTATTGGGTTTTGTTTTAATTTTGGGTTTTTTTGGTGTTTGTTTTTTTTTTTTTTTAATGTGTAATACACAACTAAGAAATATTGTAAACTATCTGCAGTAAAATTCCACCTTCTCTTCCCAGCAGGATTAATCTTGACTGGTTTATTCTAGGCACTATTCCAAGGGAAAGAATTACTTACACAGCTGGTAAAAATTACTTATTGATAGCTGTGGATCAAAAATTATGCCTTAATATCTACACAATATCCTTACCAGTAATACTGAAGTGAGTTCTCTTACATTCTTCCCCAAGATTTTCTTTGAAAATGGTTACATTATTCATTTGGGGTTTTTTTGGCTGAAGCAACTGGGGTTAAGTGACTTGCCCAAGGTCACACAGTTAGGAAATGTTAAGTGTCTTCAGACCAGATTTGAACTCAGGTCCTCCTGACTTCAGGGATAGTTCTCTATCCATCAGACCAACTAGCTGCCCCGAAAATGGTTACCTTCTTAGCATCTATTTATTTGAGTAAAAAGGAAAGTTTCTCTTTGCATTATTACAATACCAATTTTCATTTAATGAAAAGAACGACCTAGAACAAATTTCTGACTGAAAACAGAGCTGTTTTACAGTGTGATAGAGAAATGGCCTATATACAGCCAATCCATAATTCTAGAAGTCTTTATTCTTGAATGAGATGTACTATAAAGTTTACTAGCCAATTCCTGGGGCACAATTTCACCAAATTTGGCCAGTTTGTTCATAAATAATAATTATAAGGCCATTGTTTCTTTAATCAGGAAAAAAACCCAACAATCTCAATGATAATTATGGTTTAAAAAAATGTACTACATTTTAAGGGCATTTCCACAAGATTAAAAAAAAAACAAAACAAAAAAAAACAAAAACAAAAAAAAAACCATGACTAAAATGCCCCATTATTTACAGAGATGCTAAAGAGATACTTGTGGTCCACAAAGCAAAATGAAGAGAATCCAGAACCATAGGTTGGTGTGTGTGTGTGTGTGTGTGTGTGTGTGTGTGTGTGTGTGTGTGTTTTTAATTACAAGAAGGTCTATACAGGAGCCTACATTTCATTAGTAAGACGATAAGTGATTCTAAAGTAAGGTCAGAGTATAAAACATGGAAACAATTTTTGGAACATGGCTATTTTACCTATCTAAATTAAATATTTTAATGCCACAAAAGCCAAGACACCAGTTCTAAGACCAAGTAAAACTGTAAATTATATTGTATATAAAATATATACAAAATACAGATTCATGTAACTGTTAATTATGTTATGCTACAAAAAAACAATTGTTTTCAAAGTGTCACTACATAATTTTAAAAAAATTGTCAAAAACAAAAATATTGTTAAGTATTTAGTGACCTTGCTTCTCAAAATATCAAGGTGAAACCTACTGTATTAAAACCCTTACTTTAAAGATTTCTGTATAGAATCCATAGTTAATAATTAAATTTGCAAACTTAATATTGGCTGAGAAAGCTTCACTTCATTTGCCACCTTATTTTTAATGATAGAAAACCAAACTCAGAATTTAAAGAATTAAAATTTTAAAAGTAAAAGAAAATAAGGCTGAAAATATTTTAGGTGTATTTAGATGTAATGTCTTTTTAATTTTTTTTTTTTCAGTTAACAAATTCTGGGCACAACTCTCATCACTTCACAAGGAAAAAAACTAAAAAAATGTAAAGTACCGGAACTGCGGGAGGCTAAAGTCACCACACAGAGATACCAATTCTTTCCTCACTAGGGAATCCCATAATACTTTGCGTGTCAGTGATTGACAGCTGTCAGACTGAAATGATTGACAGGCCGCACAGCACAAAACTGTAAAGTCTATCCACTTGTTATAAAACAGAATACATAAAATGGTTACAAAACGTTTTTAGGAAAAGAACAGTACTTTTATAAATGCAAAAAGAAACAATCAACTTGTCTAAGAACAGTCATGCAGTATCAATACAAAGTTTATCTTTTCTTTAACTTATGAAACTATATTTCTAAAATTCAAAAGTAATTTAGCAATTCGAAAGGGATGGTTCCAATATAGCATATAATGTTTATATAGTACATAACTGTGTATATTTCCTCTGGGAAGCATAATCATTTACAGAAAATGTCAAATACTTCTGAACTTGATAGAAATCCAATAAAAGTTAATTAGGAAGACTCAAATAATTCTGACAAGAATAATTCATTTAGAATTTTCATTTAAATAGTATATCATTATCATATTATCATACTGTTTTATTATATATCAGAGTATTATTTTCTATAAACAATGCTGCTTTCTTATCATCTCCTAATAAACCAAATTTGCATTACTTCTGCTTTAGAGAGTGTTAGCAATTTCAAATGTCAAGAATGATTAGGCTCCAGAGGTTATTTTTCTCCATTCACACAACATACAGGAACATGAAGGAAGGTGGCTGCATGTTTTGATGGTACACTACTGATGCCACCTCCCTGCCAGTCTGCCTTCCCAGTGGTGAGCTCTTGCTCCACACACTTGACAATGCTGTCAAATGACATTTGGAATTCATTAAAATTTAATGGTCGACCTTTAATTTTGATAAGCAATAATTTATATGTAAGATATGTTTACTGAAAGATTAAGAAGTCTCTAAAATGTTACCTTTTCACAGGAAAGGGAAAAAAGTTCTTTGAAATTTAAATGTTACCAGTTATAAAGAATTCTTAAATTGAATTGCTACCACTGAGTAAGCAGGCATGAAAATAACTAGTGTTGGGTTTTCTGGATTAAAAAAAGAAACAACAAAAAAAACTCATTTTCATCACCTTAAAAATGTCACTAATTGTCTTTAAAAGACTAATATTAGACCAATTAAAACAAAACATAGCTCACTTAAAAGTTACTAATCTATGTAATTCTACCTATAAAGTGATTGGAAGACATATAATGAAATTTCAAAAAGCCAAACTGAATCTATAAAACTGTTGAATTATCCCATAAACTGAAGTACTAGAAACCTAGCACCAGCTTAGTTACTAACCATTCATACTCCCATCAATCACACCACTGGAACTAAAATCACCTTACCTTCTCACCTCTGGTCTTCGAGTCTTCTTTTTCTTTCTTTCTTGCAGCTGCTACAAATTCATTAAATAAGGCCTCTCGATCTTTCATCTTTTCAATTGCTTTGAATCTGGAGTCTTTTGCATGCTTGGCTGCAAATTCACTAAAAGTAGCTCTGTAACAAAATGGCAAGTGTGCTAATTTGACAGAGCTGTTTTTGCTGGTGGAAATTTCTCTATATGCCAGAGAAATATGGTCCCCAACATCTGCCTATAATTAATAAATAATAAACACTGGGCTACCAAAAGTAGTTAACAGCTAGACAGCAAAAATGCTGCTAGATAATTATGAACTGTTCAAACATTAATACAAAGGAAAAGATTGAAGTACACCATAACAAAGGATATTCATTTGATATATATGTCTATCCAAAAAACTTGCTCAAAAGACTGCTCAATAGCTCATGTTAAAGTTGGAAAATATCTTAAGAGATCAGCTGGTTCAATGTTCTAAATGTTTACAAATGAAGAAACTGAAGCCCAAAGAAAGGAAGAACAGATAACAAGCTAGACTGAAAATAAAACGTAACTTTTCTATCTTATATACATTTAAAGAGGGTTGACATGAATTTTGAAACCTTCACCTTGTAGCAAAGAGTAGAAAATGAAAGAATGTTTTCATGGATAACACTGCAATCACCAACCTGTACAGGTGTAGGGAAAAAAAAAAAAAATGCAGCTTATACATACTTCATTGACAGTCAACCTGTCTTAAAGTGGCAGTGAGAAACTCAACTGATAGAATTCTAATGAGGACAATAAAATAAATTTTCTTTTATGTGCAAAACTAAACAATTGATTACATCTTATTGTAATCTAAGCCTTTAAGATTTTGGTTGGCTAATTTAGAAATTTGGATTCTAAAACACTAACCAAACATTAGGAATCTCAAAATAATTAGCACAAAGGCTAAAAATTTCAATCTTTTTCAGTCACAATGAGATTTTAGTAGTCTTTCATATACCAATATTTGAAAAAAAAAACAAAAAAACAAAAAAACCCCACTAAAACACGTTATATAATTTAACCTTTGGACCACAGGATAGATCTGATCTGAAAAATGAATAAGATGTATCTGAAATCCCCATAAAGTTTTAATCAATGTAACAAAGCTATGTTGCAGCAAAAATTCACCAGGAACAAACAAAACCAATCATATTTCCCAATCAGAAAGTTTAGAAAAAGGAGGGACAAACAGTACTATAACAAGAAAATTAATTCTAATTAAGTTTAAGATTTTAATATTTATACAATTTTCTGGAACACTACATCATCTGAAAAAAAACAGTAGTAGAATTCATATTCCTATGAAGATTAAAAAAGATCATTTAAAACAAACATGGAAATCCCCATTGCTCGTAACCTGAGCTATCCAATAGGAATCACCAATCATCCCCTTTGAAATCCTTAGTTAAAATGACACTGCATTCTCCTTTACAAAGTAAAGGCCATATCTTTCTAAAGATTTTCTAGAACTCAAAACAAAATGTGGTTTTCATGGCCTATTTTGCTGGCAGGCCCAATATATCATTTGAGGAATGGAGTTCAAAGGAACTACAAAATGGAATGAACAATAGAATCTGTTCAACATCTCCACCCATAAGTATTACCCCACATAGATAAAGATTAGGTTTAATTAGGTTAAGATAACCAGTCACCTAATAAAGAAGATATATTACTGTTATGTGAGAAAGGAGAGGCACTGAATTTTCTGTTTGTGTAGAAAATTTATTACAATCTCAAAAACACATTAGTGTGCTGTAACTTTTATGTCATTCCCAAAGTATCATTTCTCTCATAACCAAATACCTCAAAGGCAGCAAAAAGCAACATTTTCTTATTTAACATTATCTTATTCATTCTTAGCTTCCTCTTCTCATTAAGGATGTTTATTCTAAAGCTTATTTAGTCCCCATTTTCACCTCTTCACATGTCATAATTAAGGAAAAGAAATCTGGCAGTAATTAGTTGATGTATTTTATTTTTGCTAAGTTATGAATGCCTTATTTTCCAATAAATCTGTACATTAGTTAGAGATATTTGTAATTCTAACACTAGTGTTCCAATTTCTGACTTTTAAGTAGCAGAAACATAGACCATAATTTTCTTAGCATATGTATAACCAATATTCTGTTCACAAATAACTGAAACATGTATATCAAACCTAAGATATGAATTTGAAATTAAAGGATATTCACTCAATGTTTTCAACAATAAACATTGTTTTGCAAACCATAATTGTGCATACTTTAATAAATAAGAGTAAGTTTTCTATAAGGCAATATTTCATATGAATTAAAATTTATTCCTTTGAAGAAGTTCTAAAAACTGAATGAATCACTTTCCTCCGCAATAATTATCTACATATATCCAGTCAGCAACTGAAATTCCACTGTACTCTACAGCAAATACATTAAGGAAAAAAAGGAACAAGCATATATTTTTGTAGCTCCTAAAAATTCAAGATTTCACAATTCATGCTGATTTTTTAAAAAATTATACTAAAAGGAAAAAAGATGATTATAAAACCATTCTCTTCTGAATGGAAATGACCCACATACCTTGGGTTAAACTTTGCTTCTTCCATCATTTTCTTGAAATCTTCCTTTGCTTGCATAATTTTGTTTTTCTTTTCTTTCCTTTCTTCTTCTGCTCGAGTCTTCACATACTGGTCAAAAACCTATAAATATGTTAACCAATTTGATAAATAATATATAAATGTTGGTAAGAAAACTATCAAGCTAGTTGACACCTCATTTACTCCCTTCCAACAAGAAAACTATTCTGATGCCTCCAGCTGCTAGTGCCCTCCTCCCAGAAATTATTTTGTGTTTAATTTTCTATGAACATGCTTTTCCCCTTACCCCCAACAGACTGTAAGATCCTTGAGGACAGGAGCCATTTCATTGTCACCTTTGTATACCCAGCACATAGTAGATCCTTTGGCTCACTGTAAATGCTTGCTGAATAAATAAATAACAAAACTGAACAAATATACTTCAAATGGCAACCTCATAGTAGTATTTAAAATATAAATTGAATGAAAGGCAATGAGTAGACTAAAAAATGCACTTTCATAAACATGAAACTGAACTATATAAAATCTTTCCCAGAATTTGTCTTCATAAGTCTTTGGGGTGTGTTTTTTTTTCTTTCTTTTTTTAAACAAATTAATACAAGACAAAATAAAAACAGCTGAAAATGTATTTTGGGATTCATTACATAAATTCACTATATTTCATATATTTACCAATTTCTATATTACAAAAATATTGACATTATTATTTACAAGTGAATTTTAGAGTGACATAATAGACAATGTGCTAGATTTGGAGACAGACAAAACTAACTCTCACTGCTAACATTTACTTATTGTCTTATATGGCTACCAGTCAACTCAAACTTTTCTGAGACTCAAATATTAACTCTAGTCTCTAAGTAAGTCCTTGATGAAGTTATAAGAATTCCAATAATACAGTATTTGGCTACTTGTCTATATAAACATAATTAGTGCTCAACAGAGCAAAATAAAAGGCAGTATGATCTGGCAAAAAGAGCTAGATTGGACATCAGCATAACTGGATACTGGTCTAGTTTTTTGCTGCTGGGAGGCCTTGAGTTACACTTCTCCTGATTTAATTTGCTCATTTGTAAACGAAGGGATTTAAGATTAAGTAATCTTTAAAACTAGAGGCAGCCAGTGGTGAAGTGGGCAAGATGCTAGACTTACAATCAGAAAAAACCTGAGTTAAGATTCAGATTCAGACACTTGTTAGCTGTGAAACCCTGGGGAACTTCACGTAATCTCTACTTGCCTCAGCTTCCTCAATTAAAAAATGAGCTTAATAGTGCTTGCTTTGGCAGCACATATACTAAAAAATGAGCATAATAGAAGTACCTACCTAATAGGGCTGGTAGGGAAGACCAAAATGAAATAATATTTGTAAATTGCTTGGCAAAACCTAAAGAACTATGTAAATGGCTAGCAAAGAGGAGGAAGAGAATGAGGAATATTAAGACACTTCTACCCTTTGTGTTTTATGTCTGTGAAATCTATATAACTTGGGGAGATTTGCCTAATTTAGAAAGTTTAAACACAAATTGTCTTGAATGTTTCAGTCATTACTGTGATTGAGATCTCACACCAGTATCAGATGCTTTTTCCTCTTCAAATACAGCCAAATATTATCACTAATTTCTAACCTTACTCCTGAAAAAGATGTAGGACAAACTGGAAAATAGTATATTTCTATTCTTAAAAGCAGATACATTTAGTTCTTCCAATTAGAAACCATTTTTTGATTAATAGTTTTTAATACTTACATTGCCATGAACTTACAACAACAACAACAAAAATCATACAAAGGAAGACTCCAGGGGAATTGAATTGTTTTATGTACATCATGGAATAATTCAAACATATAATACATTTACCAACTATAGAAACAAAGTTTTTCTTAAAAGTGGAAAAATATCTTAGGAAACTCTTAACAATAATCACATAGCTATTACTTTAACAAAAAAAAACAACAACAACAACAAAAAAACACTCTGCCTGGAACATAATTTCAATATATTTTCATAGTTCTCTCTTATATCTCCAACATTTTGCTTTCTGTTAAAAGCATTTAAGTCCATGTCTGAGAAATCAAAAATCTGGCTTCCATGAAAAGAAAAGGCTATGTCTGCATCCATGGCGGCACAATTGTTCAAAGCACAATTCTAATCATATTTTTTTAATAAAATAATTAATGAAGGTACGACCTACAATGATGCTTCACAAAAGCAAACTGGTGAATGTTTTTAATATTAAAGAGAACAGTACGGGGAAAATCTATTCAAGTCAGATGTTATTACAAAGGGCAGGACAATGAGTTCAAATGTTTTAGAAGACAAATGAAATCTTATCAAAACATATGGAATCAATATATCATCACAACTGGCAAGATGATTCTACCAGATACTTCTAGTCCATACTGTGGAAGTGAACTAAATGTCAGCTATCACAATTCATCTACCATGTAAATGAAGAGAATGGTTTGACCTAAGGATGCATTTGGAATAGTACTTATAAATACAGCCTGGCTGTCATAAGGAATCTTAAAAAAAGAAAATATCCAAAAATTTTCCAGAAGAAATCCCCACAGGCTGCTTTGCTGTTTTTTAAAAATACCTATCATATATCTAATTTTTCTTATGTGGAGGAAAAGAGCAAAAATTCTCAAGACTTTTCATTAAGAAAATCAGAGGGAGGAGAGAAGAACGCACAAATTGCTTTAAATCCCATTATTTTAAAATTTGTTTCCTCTGAGGGATTTAATATGTAAATGAATCATAATTCCCATTTACCTGTTTCCTCTCTTTAGGATTAAGAAGTAAGTAACGTGGATCAAAAACTATCTTGTGTAGCTCTTTCTCCCATGTTGAAAAAGCAGAAACCTTTAAAATAAAAAAGAGTTATTGCCTAATCATTACATTTCCTCTAAAATATAAGGGTAGTATAATTTTCTTGAAATCTACAGGACATCTGTTTAAAAAGAAGTATGACAAAAACCACACTGAAGTTTCCATCACTAATAAATGAGACACAGTGGGAGGTGAGCAATGGCAAATTTCCCACTAATTGGCTCTGAACATTTCTATATAATTATATAACCATAATACATACCTAATTAAAATAACCACTACTGGGTGACATTTTAAAAACCAGTACATCAGAAAAGAGCCTTAAAGATTTGCATTTTGATTTCCTAAGCTTGCTCCAATCTTTTACAGGATAGGTAATGATTTAAAACTAAACAATTTTAGTTCATCAAATTAGCCTCTGACTAGAACCAAAAGATTAAAATTCCTTCTCAGTTAAATTCCATTAACAAAACTTCATACAATATCAACAATTCTGCTCTAAGAAGTAATTACAATTAAGGTCCATTTCTCCAACTGCAGCAACTATTCTGATGTTAATACCAGTCTTACATGAAAAGTGATATTTTAATAACCTAAAGTGAATAAGGGTTTAATTTAAAAAAAAAAGGCATATTAAAGAGAATACTAAAGCATAAAGTTAAATAAACTTTGCCATGAAAAGGCGCTTTCAAAAAGAAAATTATGTGCTATGTTTGCCCCTTCTCCCCCCATCCCCAACAGGATCACTAACCTTGAATATGAACTTTTAGCAAGACATATTATATTACTTATACAAAACAGAAATATCTCCCCCAAAGATTGTTTTCTGACCCCTCTCTCTAGAAGCATGTCCTTGAACTGCTTCATTCGGGCCTCCAGAGGGACAATGGCCCTTTCTCGGGCAGCTTTAATTTCAGCTTCCATGGCAGCTTCCTTCTCTGAATCAATGTCTTTGTTATCATCTTTCCTGTAAGAAGGCAACATAAAGCTATCAATTGATAAGTAAATTATTAATTCTAAAGTTAAGAGATAATTCTCAAAAAACAGCATGATTTTAAGAATACACTTACTAAGAATCAAGCAGTTTCTTAATTAAATGTTTCATAGGTCACATCCCATCAAAATATAAAAAAAAGAGTAACTCTTTTGTGGTTAAAATAATGGTTATCTTATTAAAATGAATACACTATAAGACTGATATAGAATGCTATCACTGCAATCATCTCAACATCAGACTTTGTTAAATTAGAAGGTGAAATGTTCTCTCTTTAAAAACAAAAAAATTCATTCAATTTTCAAGTAAGACATTTTTTGTTAAGATTTAAAAAATAAATTGATCCTATATGGATTTTTAATTCATTAGAAAAAAGTTTATTCCTAGTTCCTTCAAGAAAGATACTAATTCCCAGGATTTATCATACTACATGTGATTAAACTATTAAAAATTGAACATCTAACAAAGCTTATTTGTGACTTGGAATTTTTATATTTTACACTTCTATTTTTATACTAGATACCAACAACCCTGACTACATAAGTTAAGAGATAACTTACCTGGCTTTCTATTACTTTTTCTGGGCAACAAATTAGAAATATAGAATAAGGGCTAAGTCCCATAGATTAATGGTGTCCCAATAATACAACTGTATAGATTAGAATTGCTTAACAATTAGCTCACCTATTCTTTGTCCCTACAAAAATAGACATTAAAGTTAAAGCCAATTTGAGGAAGTTATTCTCTCAACTACATATACCAAATAGAAAGAGATGTGATATATAAAATCCAAAACAGATAATCTAATGCCTACCTCCATTTTTAGTATATATTAAATGATTCAGATTAAATGATTTATTAAAGAAAATATTAAGTTTAGATTGCATTTCCTTGGTATATATTGCCAATTGAAATGAGAGTGGATAGGAGGAGAGAACAAAATATAAGCTGCCAAAGGAAGGCCAATCCAATGATTAAAAAATTATCTAAGGTTAACAGACAAACATGGAAAAAGAGCCAGTCAACTATCATTAATGTATTACATAGGGATCAGCAAAAAGGCACAAAGTAAGCAGAAGACAGTCCTTGCATATGAGATTATTTTAGAAACTGTGATGATCTAAAACTAAACACTAGTTAATATAAAAACCATAAAGAGCAAAGCTTAAACAAAAATTCTTTCTGTAATAATTTATTTTTAAATTTTTTTTTTATAATTAGGAATAAAAGGACTCCATTCAAGACTTTACCACAATGTATCATAGGGGTGTGAAGATGATCTGAGGTTCTGCAACAACTTTTTTTCATTGAAAATTCCAAAACATAAATTTATTATAAATAAAAGTAAATAAGAGCAGCTAGATGGCACAGTGGATAGAGCACCAGACCTGAAGTCAAAAGGACCTGAGTTCAAATGTGACCTCAGACACTTTACACTTTCTAGCTATGTAACCTTAGGCAAGTCACTTAACCCCAAATTGCCTCAGCCAAAATAAATAAATGCAAATAAACTAAAATCTATATTCTGAGCCAAGAAACATGCTACTTAGCTCTGCCTCTAATAAACAAAGTAGATCAGGAAAATCATGTGGTGACAACCTTTACATGACAGCATTATACATCTGCTAGATTATCTCAGCCTCAATGGCAACCCAAAACTACCCTTTCCAACGTCTTTTTTTAATCTCCTTTCTAATAAAAACAAAAAATCCATGCCAATTTCACCCTTAGTTACATGATTACTACATGGACAATAATATTCTTTTCTCCTTCGTAAAGGAATGAGGGTCATGTTAACATCTAACCCATAAAAAGCATTTAAATAAATAAAACTTGCTTTAAAAAAAGAGAGAAAAGAAAAAGAAAGAAACCTATCATGAGATAGGTCTGGCTATCATTCATTTTTTTAAGCAATAACTATTATTATCATCATCATGTCTATTAAAAATTGCATTTTCAAATGAGGAAGAGAAAAAAATTTATAAACTATCTGATTTAACTTACTTCCGCTTTTTAGCTTTAATTGGTTCATCTTCATTTGCTTCTTCTATTGATTCCTGCTCTTCTTTAACTATAAGATAAAAATTATTATAAAGCTTTCCATAAAATAGTGAACAATCTAAATGTTTATACACAAAATCTCTTTTGAATTCCTATTTGCATTCCTTTCCTAAAATAAAAGACAAATTTAATATAGTTTTGGGTGCTTAATATACTTGTACCTATGTTAAAGAATCATTTTGCAAACTTAAGAGGACTAATTCTAATAAGGTCAAATTGCTTTAACTTCACCCTCCTATAAAATTGCAATTCATATTTAGTTCACTCACTTGCACTCATAGAGAACTGCCACTTTTGAATAGACAGCATGGTCGGAGTCTGGTGCCCTGGCAAAAACAAAACAAATATGTCATCTATAAACATACACATTTTCACTATTGCTGAAATCGACTTGTTGATCCTTTCAATAAAGAATGGTATTATTGTATCTTTTCTACTTATTTAGCCTTCTACATTATATTTAAAATTAAATTAATTTTTTTAACCCAAACTTCAACATACAATAAAAGCATTTTCTAATTCATGGAGATGTTGTAGTAGGTGATTGTTTTTAGTTTATTGTGATTTTATTAGAACTATAAATGTTATTTCTCATGCAAAGCAACAATCAAATATCCAAAAATCATTATTTAAAAAAGTACTTCGGTTACAAAGACATTATGGTTCATTAAAATTCAAATATATAAACATAATTATATTTGAAGGAGGAAAGCAAAGAGTTCCAAATGTTCTTAGCAATTAGCAAGATGTGCAATAGTCTCAAGGAAATCTGAAAAGAATTTTGGAAGCAGGATTGGTTTTGTTTCCAAAACAATGAAAGATAATCCCACCAAACAGTAAAGTCACTCCTCATTTAAAAATAAAGCCTGGATTCATCAAACAAAAAAAATTCTGAAAAACAAATCCCTACACTAAGGTAAATGGAGATAGATATGTTTTTAAGGGAATGTCAAACAATTTAGCAAACATTTGTAACCACTCAAGAATAGACTGATTTTGTTTTATTTCATTTTCTAATAATGTGTGTAATATAAATTTTAATGAACTTTTTCAATGAAATATCCTTCAATTACAAAAGACTCATGATGAAATATGTTATCTATATCCAGAGGAAAAAACTAGAATATATAGATTGAATCATACTATTTTCACTGTTGGTGGGGGGGATGGGGAGGGCAAGGAATTGTGACTTTTTCCCTTTGTTCTGTTTCTTCTTTCCCAACATGACTAATGTGAAAATATTTTTTAAAAAATTTTAAGTGTCCTTTTCCTTCTAAGTTACTTTATTTCTCAAAATTTCATCCTCTAATTTACTTATTGAATTCTGAACTAAATGGACCTGGGAGCTTCAGTGATTGATTTTCTAAATAAAAAGTAATATATGTTGAAAACAGAATTCTTGGATCATAAAGTAAGTTTTACTTCTAGTCAAAATAACTTAAAAACCTCAGAGATAATATTCTAATCTTACTAATAAGAACTATTCATCAATCTACAAATATATCTTGGATCATATATTAGCTAAGGTAATTATGTTAAAAATAATAAATTAATATACCAACAAACCCAGTCTTTATTTTATCTAGAGAATGGTATATATAATACACATATACTATATTTTTTCAGACGCAACAATTGACAAAGGCAATTTTTTAACTATTCTAAATATCCATGTTCCTTGAAAAAAAAAAGGAAATTTATATTTTAAAAAATTCATATTCTCTCAAACCATGAAAAATTACTTTTTAAATATTAGAGAACTTCACACTCACTTAGTTTTTTTCCTTCTTCCATTCCTTTCTTGTGAGGAGGTTCCTGAATAATTTTGTCAACATCAGCTCTTCCAATTAGATCATCGGGTCTGTCCCACATAGAGAGACGAGTTGTAGGGTTATAAAAGAAAACTCGCTCATCACCAGTCCAAACTACACACCTAAGGATGAATTTAAAAAGTTATATTGTTAGAGACCTTCTTTTTAATGATATCTTGGGGAAAAAAATCATTTTTCTAATCTAACTTCCTAAATAAAAAGAATTAAACAAGGCTTTTTGAGTAAAAGACATGTTTAATGCCTAATATGAAAATAACTTATTTCCTGAAGAAAAAAAAAAAAACAACAGGAGGCATTAAAAACTTCAGGTTAAAATAAAAATTGCTTAAACATAATCCTTACTAAAATAATCTAGCTTTAGAATGCTAAATTTAAATCTCTCTCAAAACTACAGTGTAAACTATGGAGGAACATGATTAAACTGTGAAATGAGAAGCTTAAGAGTACTAACAAATGAGTTCATTTTTTCCCAAAAAAATCAGCTGCCAAAATGTAGCCTCTTATTGAATAGTCTTTCTCCTCTCTGTGTCACTGTAAAAATGAAGAGTGACATAATGTACATGTTATGCAAAACATAATGCACACTAATGCACTCAAACCACTAAGTGTAACAGGAAGAACACATTAAATATATAAATGATGGCTTAGACCCTGCTGAAAACCACTTTGGGCATACTGGAAGAAATTGAGACTTATGATGCTTCAAAAACATAAAAATCTTTTAATTAGTATATTTCAATTCCTCATTTATAGAAAATATTATATTCTATTATTTCATCCAGAGACTAAAATGTATCTTTATAAGAGATAATTTACCATAAAATCTTTGGCAATCGGTTACAGGTAGGTTTAAGTAATATCTTTATAAATAACTACTTGATATTTTCATCCTTCTAAAGTAAACCTTACCTTAAATTGTTCCAGGTGGTACAAGACTGATGTTAATATTTCCTAGTAAAATGTAATTATTATATTATTAAACTACACTACTCATTGCATTAGATTTGTTCAAACGTGCGACTACACTTATATATAGGTCTTCATAATGACAGGTATTTCTGTCCAAGGAAGCCCTCTGGTGGCAAATGTCAGCCATTGTCATGGAATTTACAAAAGGATACATAAGGTTCACAGGGTAAAACTGAGTGCCACTCACTAACAAAGTATAAAAATTAGTACAAGGAGAAAGACATTCCATTTGAAGCTTTCTGTAATAATATGTAGAAGTAATTTCACTTTTACTATCTGAATTCTTTCCACTATTAACATCAACAAGTCAATCACCAAGTATGTATTAAGCATCTATCATGTGCCAGGCATCTTGGATACAAGTATCAATAAGGATTCTTAATCACAATGAGCTTGTGTTACAAAGGGGAAGAAAACAAGTATGTATAAAATACCTACAGCATAAAGTATATTTAATATATTTTCAAAGTAGACAAATAGTTGAGGTAGTTTGGAAAAGGAAGATACTAATTGTTGGAAAGACTTCATGCAGAAAATGGCACTTGAACTATGTTTTAAAAGTACTAGTAGTCTCAATGACTTAAGTAAGAGAGCTTATTTCAGGTATGGGTGTTTGTAAGGGCAAAAATATAGAGAAAGAAGATGGAATTTCTAAGTCAAGAATAGAAAGACAACCAATTTGGCTGAATCACAGAGTACAGGAAAAGGAATAATGCAAAAGTAAGCTGAAAACAAAAATTGAGGCTATACTGTGAAGGACTTTTTTTAAAAAAGCTAATAGGAATTTCGGAATCCAGGAAGTCACAGGAGTTAGCTGAGTAGGGGAGTAAGGTGAGGAAACTAGAGGCAAGGGGACCAATTAAATCTGATGCAATAATCTAGGTCAGAGGTGGTAAGAATCTGAATTAAGGAGATGTCTGTGAGTGAATGAATAAAGAGTTGGGATGGGAGAGATATAGTAGAAAGAAAAATGAGACATTATGACAATTTATTGGATATGTGGGAAGAGGAAGAATGAAAAAATAAAAAATGCAAAATTACATTGGATTACAAAAATACTGGAAGGATAGTGGTGTCTTCAATAACAGAAATAAGGATATTAAAGATTAAAATTATTTTTTAAAAAAATAGGTCAACTCTGATTAATAAAGCACTGCATAAATGACAAGCTAGAAAGAAGTACATAAAGTCAGGAAGTTCAGAGGTCAACTCCTGCTTTAGATGCTTACTAGATACGTGACCTCCAGCAAGTCACAAAATAACTCTCTCAGGTTTCCTCATGGTAAATTGTGGATAAATAATAGCATCTATCTTTATGTGAGAATAACATTATTCACTATATTCCAGATATTTTCTTTTATGCTGGGAATACAAAGAACGGCAAAAATTGTCCCTTGCCCTGGAGCTCACAATCTAAAGGAGGAGAAACTTGCAAACAAGATATTGACAGAATAAACTGAAATCAACCAAGGGAAAGCACTTGCATTTCAGAGATTCAGGAAAGGTTTCTTGTTAAAAGTGGGATTTTAGATAGGACATAAAGGAAGTCAGAAGGCTAAGAAAAGGTAGATGAGGAAAGAGAATCAAACACTATCACTTATGCAGGTATGTACAGAGAAAAACAATGAAAACTCTTAGTTGAGAGAGTGTCACATATACCATATGGAAGAGTAAAAAGACAGAAAAAGTAGGAAAGAAAAAAGTTGGGAAGGGCTCTAAAACCAAAGAGATGATTTCCTATTTGACTACAGAAGTAACTAGGAGCCCTTGAAGTACAGTTAATGGGGGCAGCAAGAAAGATGTGATCAAACCTTTGCTTTAGAAAGGTCAGGGGCAGCTAGGTGGCACAGTGGATAGAGCACCAGCCCTGAAGTCAGAAGGACCTGAGTTCAAAACTGGTCTCAGACACTTAACATCCCCTAGCTGTGTGACCCTGGGCAAGTCACTTAACTTCAATGGCCTCAGCAAAAAAAAAAAACAAAAACAAAACAAAATAAAAAGGTTATATATGTTGTTGTTATTCAATTATATCCAACTTTCCATGCCTCCTTTTAGAGTTTTCTTGACAAGCAAACTAGAAAGGTTTGCCATCTCCTTCTCCAGATAATTTTACAGATAAGGAACAGGGGCAAGCCAGGTTAAGTGACTTGTCCAAGGTCATACAACTAATATGTCTGAAGCTAAATGTAAACTCAAATGAATCTTCTTGACCTCAGAACCAGCACTCTTATCTACTGTTCCATCTAGCTGCCCAAGATCATATATAACAAACATGGAAAAATACTAATTTCCTTTCCATATTACATATGTGTGTGTGTATTTTAATAGTATTTTATTTTTCCAATGGTTTTCTTTTTTTTCCCCCACAAAGCATTTGGGGGTTACTTGCCCAAAACCAAAACAGCTAGCCAGTGGTAAATGTCTAAGGCCAGATTTGAACTCAAGTCCTCCTGATTCCAGGGCTAGTGCTCTATCTACTGTATCACCTAGCTGCCCCTTGGAATACTAATTTTCAAAGAATCAGAATACAACCGAATATTCAATACGAAAATGATTCTGAACCTAATCTAACTTACAATTTAAAAATCCCTCCTTGAATTTTTCAGATTTCTTCCTTTGTGTTTATTTGGGTTTAGGTATTTGGCTTTTAAATTTTTCAAATGTACAATCCATTCCCTAATATTCACATTTTGAAAGTCTACGTTCTCAAGGATTTAACTTTTTCCTTTGAAGATTACCTTAGCTATGTCCTAGTTCATGAGTTTTCTTTCAAGAAAGCCACAATGTGGCTGTCTCAGAATGATCTGAATACTGTATAGTGACCTGAATGAAAGAGGTCACTCACCATACACTAGTACTACAATGATAAAGTTCTGGTTATAGACCTATGTGGTTCTTTGGTATTCTAGGGTTATTAAAATGATCTGGGACTAAAATAGTTGGTACATAATTAGCCAAATTATACAGAAACTTTTTCAGAGTTGAAAATATGCCTTTCCCTATAAAAAAAAAAAACAAGTTTTGTTCTTTCCTTTTTTTTTTTTGGTGGAGGCAATTGGGGTTAAATGTCTTGCCCAAGTTCACATAGGCAGGAAGTGAGAAGTATATGAGATCATATTTGAACTCAGGTCCTCCTGATTTCAGGGCTGCTGCTCTGTCCACCACGCCACCTAGCTGCCCCAGAAAACAAGTTTCTTAATGTGAAAGAACCAAAAAAATAAAAATTACCTAATCTATATTAGAAATATGAAAAAACAAATAAAAGTATTGTTCACTGTAGATTAAAATTTATACATACCAAGGAGTACCAGGAATGGGTGTAGTTGCTACTGGCTTTGCTTTCTGGGCAGCCTTTTCTTCTTCAGTCATTTCTTCTTCTTTGGGCTCCTAAAGAGAAAATGATTCATATTCTAATATTATCATTTCCACTTGATTCATAATATTAGTTGAATAATAATCCTACAAACCATAAATGTCTACAAATTTCATCCTAGGCTATCCCTAGAGTGATAAGATAACTTGAGGGGAGCTTTAAATGAAAATACCTGTTTAAGTCCTTTGAGGAAAGAGTTTCTAACACCCTATCATATCCAGCCTGCCCTGATTACCAACCATATTTCACTTGTTATTTTCCTGCCCTGATCTCCAGCCACTGCTGTTGTTGGGCACTCTCTGAACTAGACACCATATCCCAAAAGAACGAAACCACTGTGCTTTGAAATTCCAACCCAAAAGTCAAGCTGTCATGATTGACTGATATATTTCTAGAAGAAAACAAATTTCCAATTGTTTCAGTGCTTCCATGGTCTTTCCTTACTGTCACAGATATCCATCCCATCATTCCACCTCCCATTTTTTCACCCTTCCTCTGGAAATAAGAATTAAAATCAAGACTATCATGGTTCCTAGAAAGGGCATGTGAATCAGGAACTCTACTCAACAGCCCCTGAGACTTTAGAGATCAAAACACCTTTCCCTAGCTCCCATCCCTCTTAAAAGTGTTCTCTTTTCCATTAGAATATAAGCTCTAAGAGCAAGGATTGCATCTCTTTCCTATTTGTCTCTCTCAACAGAAAGGGCAGAGCTTGAAACCCAGAAAGTACTTAACAGATGCTTTTCTCATCTAAGGACAAAATTGTTCCCCTCCAAAATAAAAGACTGTAATAGGTAGTCCTGACCCTAAATAAAATGTAACTGAATTGCAAAGATCTTAGTCCAGAAGAAGCCTAAAGAAGTCTTAGTCTAAACTTTTACAAGAAATCTGCTTCCCCCTTACCAGAGGAGAAGTATTTCCAGAGAAAACAACATTTTATTGAGCTACATATTATTACTAATTACAAGAAGGCAATAATAGTAGAAAATGTATGGGGAATAAAATTAATTCAATATTTACCAATTGTGCAAAATAATAACTTTGTAATATAATAATACAATATTATAATAATTTTATAACAACATCCATTTGGAGTAAAAATAATTGTTTTTTAAGAAATTTTTCACATGAAGTCACAAGCATAAACTTTAAATTTCAGCTTAAATTTATAATTATGTTCAGTCACATCAAACATATTTCATGTCAATTTAAGAACCATTAGGTACCTATATTTTACAAATATATATATATATATGTGTTAAATTATTCAAAATCATTTAACCTTACACTGATTTGGTTCATAGTCCTTTACCTCCTTGATCTCTTTTATGGGTTCTTCTTTGGGTTCCTCTTCCTCTGTCTCCATTGGTAGAGGTTCCTCAGGAGGCTCTTTGATTGGCTCTTTAATTTTTTCTTCTAGTTTTTCTATAAAAAGATATTCTATTAAAAGTTTAATTCCCTTCAATACAGATATAGTGGAGTTTCCAAAGTGATTAAGTTCAATCTTAAAAATAAAACTTTATCTTGAGATAGTCAAAGAGGTCTTCCAAAGTAAGTTAAGGTATATCTTAATTGAAAAGATATCCTATCAAATCAGACGGTAAATAGCTAATAATAAAAATAGCTTATTTTCAAAGTATATGCAAAAAAGTTTTCAGAGTTCATCCTTGCACAATCATGTATTACAAATTCTTTTCTCCCTCCTTTCCCTCTAGACAGCAGGTGATCCAATATATGTTAAACATGTGCAATTCTTCTATACATATAAAAATTATTTCTTTTGGGTATATTACTCAACAAATCTAAGACACTAAATTCTAGTTGCATAAAACTAATAATTATGTAGTTGCACTGCTGAAATACTTTAGACAATTTCCATCAATGTATATTTTGAGATTTAAGTAAAAACAATGTAATACCAGGAAAAGCTAATAGGACAGATGCAAAACTATAGACCGATATACAGAAATCATAACAATATGTGTAAATTCATCTTTACTCAATGATACTTTACTGGCCCTTCTCTTTTTCAGGTAATGATGAAGGCACATTTGTTTAAAATTCTTGGTATAATTTTGTGTCTCCATAGAAGTCAGAAATTCAATCAGAATAATTATGATTAAAATGCTACCATTATAAAAATATTAAAAGAACACAATGCCTTAACTATAAAAATAATCTTACCTTCCTTAACAGTATTAACTTAATTCTGCTGTACTGATGATTTAAAGATGTTTTATGTAGAAAAGTTAAAGTAACCCAATTTTAGTTTTTGACAATAAAGGTACTTAGTACTAATATTTAAGAGCTGATCTTCCAAAAATGAAGGAAGACAATCTATACACTGTAGTTGGGCACAACTCGTTCAGGCATCATTGATAAAGGCCATTTATTACAATGAAAGATGGCCTAAGAAAAATGGCCTAAGACACAATGTACTTCCCAACAGCAAACAACATATCTGTTATTATGAGTACAAGTCCTATAAAACATAAATCTCAAAAAGCAAATTACACATATTCCTAACAATAGTTACTAAGAAAATCATTTCAATGTCTTTAAATAATTAAAGCTTTTCCAAATGGAGAAAACTGTGACAAACATATAAGAGACATGACAATTTCAAGTTTTCAAAGCAAATCCAAACAAGTGATTCAATGAAGAAATAATCTCCCTTCAGAAGTTAATCTTAAAAAGGTTGAAGGTAAACAGTTTCAGAATTCCATACAGTGCAAAATTTGTTTTATCAAAATAAACCATGACAACTTGATTAAAACTGCTATACCTTTTTCCTTTAGTTCTTGGGGTTTTTCCCATGTTGATTCTAATGTTCTATTATTATAATAATATGTCTTCCCATCTGCTGTTTTGTATTCTGTCCATTCAGAAACCGCTGTTGCTCCAGCTAAGGTAGCAGGTGAAGCAGCAATAGCAACCTGGGGGTGTATCATGGGTACAATAGGAGGGGCCATTCCTGGCAATACACCTAAAAGGGAAAAAATGAAAAATAAAACAATAAGGTATCAATTACAAAATAAAACAATGAATTTTAAAATGAACTAATTAATTTTAATAAGTTTGTATTTTATGTAAAAAATTAATCATGTAGCAGAGTAAAATCTTTTAAATGTTCTATTCTAAAGATATCTATGATAATCCTTCCTTCTGAAATACTAAAACATAAATCAAAGACTCTGAAATGCAACACAAAGAACTGCCAGAAATTAAATTCTTTCTCATAATATAATACTTTTTAAAAATTCTTTTTAAATAAACAAGCAGCTGAAACATTAAATTATGTTAACAATATATAAAATTATCCATACAGAAAAATAACAATTCTTTAATTCTTTAAAAATGAAAAGACTATCAAAAAGCATAATTAAACCTCAACCCTCATCTTCTAGTTCTAAAAAAGTATTAACTACTAGGTCCACGAACTCATATTTGTTAATGAATGACTGATATTACCAAATCTACCTCATATCATCTAAACACTAAACTTCAGCCAAGCTACTTGTTATCTTCATCTATTTCTCAAAATTCAGATTTTAATTTTCATTAATAAGGAAAGCAAATGTGCTCCAGTTTTCTTAAGTCTTGGCTTTACTTTATAAAATTAGGTAAGTGCATAAAAGAAAATATACTCTGATGTCCTACAGAGGATGATATAATATATACATACATTATATATATGATGTAATATATACAGGAGATATAAACTAAAACTATTTAAAATACCTTCAAGTTTAGTAACAAGATATAGTATTTCAGCCAAACTACCTTAATTCAGTAACTTAAAAATGTAAACTTATACTATACATACAAATAGTCATACATACACACCTAATGACATGCAAGCACAATCACATCACTTTACACATGGAAATGATTTTTTAGATTTAATTGAAAAACACACACATACAACACAACAAACTTTAAACTAAAATTTAAATGTTATGTATATGGGAATGAAATAGTTCATACTTATTACATAAAGTAATAATTAAAATAATCTGACTTTGTTTTTTTGTGAACCAAAAAAACAAAAAACAAACAAACAAAAAAACCAACAACACTACATCTATTGGGAAAATTAAGTGTTGGCCAAATGTGACATCTGCATTTATACTGCTCATTAGAAATTAAAAGATAAAGATCCACTCACTTGGGAAAAAAAAATATAAACAACAACATTCACTACCATGCCAACTTACAGACAAAACGAACTAAGATGGTTTTAAGAATTACCGGTCTTGGTGGTAGCGACTGTCTTTACATACGGGCAGCTGACTATTTGCATCATTGCTACACCTGTAAAATGGATAAGCAAGCATGTTGGAAAGCTGCCATTGTATGTCAGCTACCACTGGGATTCAGGATAATAATAATTTACCAGTACAATTTAGAATGCCATTTCCATTGGAAAAGACAAAAACCACAGGAAAGAATTTCTTGTTGCTCTGACATTTCAGGAAGTGGTGCCAAATTATCAATAATATTACCTATAAATTATAGTAACAATTACCTCTATATTGAACCAGCTGCTATAACATTTGAAGGAATCACAGGGGTTTAAATTCAATATGGGAAAACCTCTTTGTCCATGCACACACATTTAAAATTCTCATATGGGCCATTTTCCTACAGGACATCAAAAACCCATGCTGCTGTTGCTTAGAAACCAGTGGAAGGCAAATGCAGCATGAAACTGACAAGACATTCTTCTGTTTCACTATGCTGCTAGGAATTGCATGCAGTAGCTGATGCATGATACATTCATGCAGGGGCAAAGAAGGTAAGGAATGAGGCTAGATGAAAATGTCTCAAAGCAAAGCATACTTTTATAAAAATGGCATTGAACAGAGTGAAGTTTAACTAGTGGCACAATAGCAATACTCAGTACTATGGAAATAAATGATGCTTTCTTTTATGAAATTACAAGGGTGGGAAATGTTGTGAAGGCAGCATAAAATACTAAGAAAACTGCCACTCCCTCACCCCTTTAATACTATGCATACAGAGAACTACATGTAAATAATCATGTATTCTAACTTGAATTAACAACAGATAAAATATGCTATGAAGAAAATTGCACCCAATGCAATTTTCAAATAGGTAATTCTTACTAAAACTCTTGTGGTAAAAGGGAAAGCTAGAAATCCAAAAACAAATTATGACTATTAATTTAGGCTTCAAGGAGAATCAAAGACAAAGAGAAAACTACTACATTTTGGCAGCAAGAAAAAATAAAAATCATGCTTTTCTTCAAATTATTTTTTTAATCCTTAGAAAGGACAGGAAAAATTAACTCTAGCACTCAAAATGAAATTAAACCCCTGGGTTGTAAACTAATAAGACAAATATAAAAATAAAAGCTAGCTTTATGTTTCATTAATTTTTTAAGATTGAAAAAAGTCTCCAATGTTATTAAACTTTTTAATGAAAGATGTATTAAAGCTAAAAATATTAAATTAGAAACAATTAAAACAAGAAATAAAATCATTCTACTATATGGTACTGAACAAAGCAAACTTTTGTGTGTGTTCCAGAGAAAGATTTAGTGTTGTCAATGTTTAAAAGAATACACTGTAAAAATTCGTTTTGTGAAGGAAGTTATAGCATGTATTAGTTCTAAGTCAGTATAAACACTGCCATCTACAGGATGACTGTACCAATTATTTCAATTTTGCAGAGGAACTTTTTAATAAATACATTTCAGAGTACCCTCACCCCAATGAATATATTGTGAATTTTTAAATAGATGAAAATAAAATTAAAATGAGATCTATTAACGTTAGGGATTTTTAGACCTTATTAAGTCAACCAGGCCAACGTGTATTTTATTTACATTTTAAAATAGAGCAAAAGAAATACTTGGATTTTAAAATTTTTAAATGCTAAACATATAAAAAGACAAAAGCTTGCCTATCTTATCTTGGTTGTCACACCTATACGATGAAAAAACACATTTCATTCAACTATTTTTAAGGGAACAATTGTCCAACTTTACTAAAAAGTTGTCTCATCAAAATATGTTCTTTTACAATAAATGCTTTTTACTAAATTATTACTTAACTACAGAAATTGCCATGGGAATTTTGGAAGATTCCACTCCATTTCAGAATTTTCTAAACCTCTAAATGAGATTTTTCAACTTCCAATACTGGAAATTCAATTCTATAATTCTATTACAAGTGATGGCCCTTATTACTTTTCTTTCCTGTGCCTTTATTTACTTCCTATTTCTCCTTTTTTTCATTATTTTAATCACTGTCTCAATCCTTTACCCATTTACTTTACAACTACTGGTGCTTACAATATCAGAGCAAATGAATTTATAGAAAGGCACTTTACTGCCCTATTTCTCTTGCCTCTGAAATAAGTCTAAGGATAGAAAAGGAAAGAAGATACAAATAAACTGAATGAAGAAATAAGACTGCTATTTCTACATTTCCTCTTCCAACTTCAATGAAGCACAATGAAGGAATGAATTAATCGAAATGAGAGAGCAAATGACAGATTTTACAATTCTATTTTCACTCTTCTATCAGCCTTTTTTCCCAAAGAATCACAGGAACTTCTTGGAAGATACTTTGGAATTTATTTAATCCCCTCTCAATGTAGTATATCTATTCTACAACATTCCTAACAAACTTTGCTTCAAGTGACAAGGAGATCGCTACTTAGGAACTCATGCATCTGCAATATTAGACAGTTTTGATTTTTACAAAGGCCTTTACAGAGTTTACAGAGTTAAATTTTGCCTACCTATAACCTCTATCCACTAGTGCTAAGTTCTTCCCTCTGGAGTAAATCTCTCTTCCCCAAGCCAATTCTTCAAATA
Organism: Myrmecobius fasciatus; assembly: GCA_023553655.1. NCBI lineage: Eukaryota > Metazoa > Chordata > Mammalia > Dasyuromorphia > Myrmecobiidae > Myrmecobius > Myrmecobius fasciatus. Next base: position 332,625 of record JAJPUD010001734.1, on the reverse strand, counting down.
TTTGAATACAGCTACAATATCCCATCTCTCCCCACTCTTCATTTTCTCTAAACATCCCCAACTCCTTCAATTGTTCAGAACTTTCAGGATCTCATCTTAAGCTATTGCAACTAATAAGAAATAAAGAATTGAGAGAAAGGATTTTTCCCTATGTCAGAAAACCCTTCTTAAAAAATCTTTAATTTTTAAGTCAAAGTAGTAGGCAAGTCAAAATGAAACCTAACTGCAAAGAATGAGAAGTTTTTGTTTTTTTTCTCTTTTTGAACATAAAAGAAATTAAGCTTCAAGCAATTTAAATTTTAGTATATGCTACTAGCAAAAATAAGACTGAGGGTATGAGATTCATACTAGAGATGCAAGTAGCTGAGTTGAGCTGCAATGTACAGTATATGAAAAGAAAATATAGAAATAAAGTTAGAATGGTAAAGTAGCACCATATTGTATAGAGCCTTGACTGTAGTAGACAAAAGGAATCTAAATTTTTTTTTAGGATTGGCCTTAATAGAACTGAAACAGGCCAGAGATTCACATTCTAAGATGGCTGGACACCTGCATTAAGGAATCTACTACCCATTCAAACCAGTTTCAATTGTTCAGTGATGAAGAGAGCCATCTACACCCAGTGAGAGGACTGTGGGAAATGAGTGTAGACCACAACATAGCATTTTCACTCTTTCTGTTCTTTACTTGCATTTTGTTTTCTTTTCCTTGATCTGATTTTTCTTGTGCAGCAAGATAACTATATAGATATGTATACATATATTGGATTTTAACATATATTTTAACATATTTAACATGTATTAGACTATCTGCCATCTAAGGAAGGGGTTGGGGGTAAGGAGGGGAAAATTTGAAACAGAAGGTTTTGCAAGGGTCAATGTTGAAAAATTACCCATGTGTATGTTTTGTGAATGAAAAGCTTTAATTTAAACAAAAAAAAAAAAAAAAAAAAGGAATCTCTGGATTCTAACTATTACTGAGCTGCTGTAGATCATCATAAATCATTAATAAATGTGAAAACTTTGACAAGTACCTAAAAACTGCAATTAAGTATAGGGCAATGATTTTCAAGCAATGCCTGTCATTTTTATCAGCCTGACAAATACAAGTTATTTAAGAACCTAAATAAAATGCATTTTAAACTGGAATAGTAATGCTATTCTTCATGAGTCACAACTTTTAAAATATCGATTCTATAAAAGATTAAAAGACAATTTTTTAAACATGAGCTTCAAAACAAGGAAGCATGTTTGTCTTGTTCTACATTTCTATTAGTTGATATGTCTTGATATATAGATAAATACTCTACAAATCATTTTCACATCTAGTTCTATACCTATACTCATGATCACTTGTTTCAAAATGCTAGATCATTACATGAAAAATATGGATTCTTTCAAGCTTTTGATCTTCATCACTGAGTTATATAAAAGAACTAGCTCACAAAAAGCAGTCTTTAACAAGATACCAAGAATGATTATCTGAATTCTCTTTTTTAATTTTAATTCAAAAGACTGAAATGTTTACATCTAAAGACACAGTTATGTTTGCATTAGATATGTACATATCTGAAAATTATCCCTGACCTGCTACATTCTGAATTGAGACCTCAACATAAAATAGAATTAACATGAAATACTAGTAGCAAGATATTAATGAAAAATCACTAGACTGAGTCTGGGGACCTATGCTCTACTTATAAACTATGTACCCCATGACAACTTATAAGTTGCATCTTTATGCATCTCAATGTTCCCATTTATAAAATCAAGGGCATAGGACTAGCCGGATCTCTAAGGACCAATTCTAAGATTCTCTTATTCTTAATTTCCTTGGCAGCAGCAAGAGCATCCAAATTATAAATATCCAGTACTATTCACTATTTTATATTTTGTAAAAGGAACACCATTCTGCTACCTTTAAAATTTCCTCATTACTTTTCAGTTTAAGATGAGGTGCAGGCCTTTTTCTTATAGAAATGGTTTGCTAGGTTTCTGTGGAGATTTTTCTCCTTAAATGGTTTGCATTGTATTTCATACTTTTAATGTCCATAAAATGTGTAACATCTTTTACTCCATTAGTAGATTTGATCCCTTAAAAATAACTGAATTTAAAACATGTAAAATGTAAAAGGTATCAATTTTTACATCTGAAGGTAATATTCAAGATAACTTCATTTTAAATGTGACTAACTTTAACCACTGGTGTATATTATCAGGTGTGAAAATACAAAAACAAAAGATACATTTACCAAAAATTAAAAGAAATTACTGCAATCAGCCATGAATCTTTCCAAAAAAAAAAAAAAAAAAAAAACACACACTAAAATGGGTGAGATTCAAGGCAAGTTCCATATGCAACAGACACATGAGAACAAACTTGCTGACATATGAAAAACATAAAAAATAAGAAAATTATCAGATGCTGGTTTACCTGGTAGTGGAATAGGCATGCCGGGAAGGGGAACACGAAATGGAGGTACCATTACTGGTGGAAAAGCAGGTATTGCCGCTGTTGGCTGAGGTACTGAATGAGGAACTGCAGGAGGCAACGTCTGGGGGTGTGGCTGGGGAACAGTCTGTACAGGTGTAGCCGTAGGAGCTGGGGTTGAAACACTAACTGAAGGTGTGGCAACTGAAACAGCAGAACTTGGTGTCTGATCTTGTGTGGTGGGTGCTAATAAAAGATGAAATAAAAAAACCTATTTTAAGCCTTTATAAATCATATTATCAGATATTTTTATATGGGTATAAGTAACCATATAAAATACATTAAATTAATATGCATCATCAGTTATAGTTATCCTCTCTATAACAGACCCATATAGCTCACACCATTAAAGAAAAATCTAACTAAACTGTCACTTTAAAATGATTTTTATAAATTCAATGTTAAAAATCAATTTTAGCTTGTACTTGATGGGGGAAAAATATTATTGTCCAATTTATAACTATTTAATTTGAAGTAAATGTCATTAAGGGAAGCCTATAAATTAAATTGGTGGCTCCAAATACAGTGTAGTTCAGGCTGCAGACAGGAAAAACACCATTAAGTAACTTAAAGTCACCCAATGATCCAAACAATTTGTCTCTCAGCTTTTTAAAAAATATGTGTTCAGTTGCTAATAAAGGAAAACTTAATCTTAAGGACATGAGCAATCTTATGACAAACTCACCTTAGCTAAATGAATAGCAATGGGACTAAATAACTATCTTTCAAGAACTAAGAATCAAATAGTCTAGCACAGACCAGGTCTTAGGCCATAGTACCATATTAATTTAACTTCAAAAATTACACAAAAAAATGAAATTAAGGATAAAATTTTACTAGTTCTCAATGATCATTTAGCATTAAAAAAGGAGAATCAACACATATAATAAACATCTTCAAAATGTTTTATCTGAGAAATAGCCAAAATATGACTTTTTTTTTTAAACAAATACAAAATTTTGAGTTACTAAAAACAGCAATGAGTCTCTAGTAATGATTTGGAAATAACATCTATGAAAATTCCTATTTTTGACCACCTCCCCACATAGGCTACTTTTAACATTTGAAAAGAGCTACAAAAGTATAATAAATTATTCTCAATTATTTTCCTATTAAAGTCAATCAGTATTATCCTATTTTTTAAAGAATTTGTTCAAGTTAAGAAAAGTGAGTCTGTGAAGAAATAGGACAAGGCTAAAAGATTTGTAATATTCATTTCTCTTTGTACAGGGCTTGTTGAATTATACACTCAAAAAATTTTTGTAATTATGTTGGTATATTGTACATCATGAACAAAGGTAATATGGTGGAAATAAAATTTTAATTAAAAAGTTGCCAAAGGTTAATGTTTTAAAGATGAACCAGTAGAATTAGTGAAAATATTGACCCAACCCATTCTTTTAAAAAGGTTTGCCTATTTAGGACTTCCTGCATCAGAAATGAGACCAGAAATCCTTAAAAGAAATAGTCAAATGTAGGATGTGGAAGAACTAAGAAAAAGTTCTTTACAACAACAAATCCATACCTCCATAACTCATTTCCTAAAATGATTCACTAAAGCACCACAGTCTCCAGGAATACTATTTGCCTGCTCGAAAGCCTTCAGGTAAGAAAGTAAGCATTACCTTAATATTTATTAACACAACATGGACAATTGTTAAGAAGGTACCCTAAATAAAAACTAAGTAGGAACAGCCTTAAAAGGAAAATGAATGCACCAGAGCTAAAATGAAAAATGAATATTAAAAAAAAAGATTTACACTCAAGACATAAAATAAATTAGTATTTTTTTCTTGAGTCAAAAATTATGCCTCCCACTGAACAGAACAGAAAGAATCATCTTGGTAAAAGTGCGGTAAATATTACTGAGAAAAACAAAATAGTTGAAAAACGAAAAATATTTTTAGAAAAATATTAATATATGATAAACTCCAATGACAGGCAGTATATGCTGTAAAAAACAGAATCACTCTCAGAACAAAAAAAATCTGTGTTCAGCTTTGATTCCTCTAAAATAATGTTTATGTTGACTTTGGGTAAATCAATTCTCAGTGTTCCAGATCCAAGGTGTCAATCACTTGCAGAGAAAAGAGAGTTGTAGCGCAAAAGGGATGGGGAAGAGAGAACCAGATGAAATACAAGGGGAATTTTTTTTTAATAAATAAAAAGTAAAAAATAGAATAAAACATAAAGCTGATTTACAATTTTTAAAGTCATAATGCTTCCTACCTCCACTCCCCCCTTCTGTTATTATTTGAGTTTGATCGCATTGCTCTAGAATAATTCTCAAATAGTATAAATTATAGACATGTCTGCTGATATGCATTCTATACCAATGAAATCAGAAATCTACTCCCTATCCTTATTGACACATAATTTAAGAATAACTAGGGCAGCTAAGTAGCACAAAGGATAAACTGCCAAGCCTAGAATCAGGAAGATTCAACTTCCTGAATTCAAATATGGCCTCAGACACTTAGTATCTGTAATGATTCTGGGCAAGTTCAATTCTTCATCTGTAAAATGAGCTGGGGAATGAAATGACAAACAAATCCACTATCTTTGCCAAGAAAACCCCCAAATAGGATCACAAAGAGTTGGACACAACTGAAACAAATAAACAACAATAAGAAATAACTAAATTTATTGAGAAGCAACTTAGCTCTAGGGGCCATACCTGTTAAGCTGGGGACATACGATATATATCATATATAATACACCATAATCATTCTTCTCATCTATTGCAGCAAGTGTTGTATTTGTATAGTGCTTTATAATTTTCTATTCTATTTGTACAGTGCTTTACAATTTTCAAAGCTCTTTCACATATCACTGTATCTAACCCTAACCTTGTATGATGGGCAGAAGAGTTACAAAAGCTATCCAATAATTTCAGAAAGGCCTGCAGAAACTTACATGAACTGATGCTAAATGAAGCCAATTCCATGGATTTGTGATGGAGAGAGCCATCTCCATTCAGAAAAAAGATTGTGGAAACTGAATGTGGATCACAATACAGAATTTGTACCTTTTTTGTTCGCTTACTTTTTTTTTTCTCATTTTTTCCTTTTTTGATATTTATATGATAAATGTGGAAATATGTACAGAAGAAATTGCACATGTTTAGCATATATTGGATTGCTTGTTGTCTAGGAGAGAAGGTAAAAGGAAGGGAGGGAGAAAAAATTGGAACATAGAGTTTTACAGGGGTGAAGGCTGAAAACTATCTTTGCATGTATTTTCAAACTTAAAAGCTATTATCCAAAAAAAAAAAAAAAAAAAAAAAGCTATCCAAGATGAGTTTCTTTTGCCCTTTTTATCCCCATCCTCCCATTTCTATCACTGCTTTTCAGATGAAAAGGCTCACTGGAAATTTTTACATAGCCAAATGAATTCTGTAAGCACTCCATTTGGGAGTCATAAAAGGGAAACTCTCAACATGTCAAATACTAGGACTAGTAAAGGATCAGGTACTACTTAGCAACTCTAGCGCCCAAAGGTAGTTCTGTGTCACAATTCCAGAGCAGAAAGGAGCACTAGCACTTGTGGCTGCAGGTGAACAGGAGCATTTTTCTGGTTAAAAACCTAAGTGTAGACCTGGAAAGCAGTGATCACACTTCTGGATTACACCACTGAATCACACTCCAGTGATACATCAAAAACTTGCAGAACTAGTCTAGAACTAGTTATTAAAAAAACTGAAGCTTTAAGACGTGTCTTTTCATTCCCAGGTAAGCAAAGTTCAACTTTAACAAAGTTTAAGTCAAAAAACAAGTTGTAAAAATAAGTTAACAACAACAAAAACCTCACCACAAAAATATATTATGGTGACAGGAAAGAAGACACAAACTCAAAAGATAACATGAAAACAGCCATGTGCAAAGCATCAAAGAAAAAAAAAACTTAAGACAAGAATTACTGGAACAGCTAAAGAAACTATTTTAAAAACAGAATGAGTGTTAGAAGAAAAATTGGGAAAAGAAATAAGGGTAATGGAAGAAAATCATGAAAAGAGAATTACTGTTTGGTGAAAGGCACAAAAAAAATACTGAAAATAACACCTCACAAAACAAAATTCACTTTTACTTCAAGAGGTAGAAAAATTGACTGATGAAAAGAAATTAAAAAACAGAAATAACCAAATGGTTAAAAAAAAAAAAAAAGGAACAAAAGAAGAACTAAGAAAAACATTTCCTTAAAAAATCAAAATTGGGGCAGCTAGGTGGCGCAGTGGATAGAGCACCAGCCCTGAAGTCAGGAGGACCTGGGTTCAAATCTGGTCTCAGACACTTAACATTCCCTAGCTGTGTGACCTGCTGGGCAAGTCACTTAACCTCAATTGCCTCAGCAAAAAGCAAAAAAAAAAAAAAATCAAAATTGATGGAGGCAGCTAGATAGTATAGTGGATAGAGCACTGGCCCTAGAGGAGAACCTGAATTCAAATGTGACCTCAGACACTTAACACTTACAAACTGTGTGACTAACCCTGACTGCCTCACTAAAAATAAATTAAAAAAAAAAAATCAGAATTGAACAAGTGGAAGTTAATGATACCACAAAACATCAAGAAAATAATAAAACAAAATCAAGCAAATTTAAAAAGTGAAAAAAGTTGGAAAAACAACTGATTTAGAAAATGGATGGAGGAAAGACAATCAAACAATTTCAGATAGAGAAACCACCCAAAAGCCATTACCAAAAAAAAAGGTGTCTAGATATCATCTTTCAAGAAATCTATTAGTGCCCTGATACATTAGAAATATAAAGTAAAATAGAAATTGAAAGAATCTACTAATCACCTCTTGAAAGAAAATCCAAAATGAAAACTTCCAGGAATATTCCAAATTCCAAAATTCTCAGTTCAAGGAGGAAGTATTGCCAACAGCCAAAACAAATCATTTAAATATCAGGGAATCACAGTTGTCACACAAGATTTTAGCAGCTTCCACTTAACAGGAGCAGAGAGCTTAGAATTTCACAGGATCACAATAGGACCACAGAGTACAGGTTACCAAGAGTAACCTACCCAGAAAAACTGAGTATAATCCTTCGGGGGGGGAAAGGGGGGGAGAGATAACATTTAATGAAATACAGGACTTTCAAGCATTCCTAATGAAAAGACCAGAGCTAAATACATATCTAACATTCAAACAGAAGATTCAAAAGAAGCACAGAAAGGTAAATAGTAAAGAGAACTAACTCAAAGGGATTCATCAAAATTTACATCCCTACATGGGAAGATGATAACATGTAACTCTTTAGAATTTTAACATTAGGGCAGTTGAATCTACTGTGTTAAGATGATCTCAAAAAAAGGAGAAAGGAGAATATACTGGGAGTAGAGAGAAGGGAGAAGAATGTAGAAAATGACCTCACAAGAAAAAGGCTCACAAAGAACTTAAATTTACAGAGGAAGGGAAAACAAGGAGGTAGGTAGGTCAACATTTGAACTTCATTCTCAATGGAAATGGCTCAAAAAGGGAAGTACATACTCAGGTGGTCATAGAAATCTATCTTAACCAACAGGGAAGTAGAAGGGGAAGGGGATAAGCAAAAGGGAGAAGGGGCGGGGATTAAGGGTAGCAATGGTCAGAAGCAAAAGAAATTTTTGAGGAACAGAGTAAAAAGAGAGAAAGATAAAATAAGGGAAAATGCAATTAGTTATAATTACTGAATGTGAACTCAGCCCCAAAACCAGAAACCAACAGCAAAATGAATTAGAAATGAGAATCCAACAATATAGTTTATAAGAAACACACCTGAAACAGAAAGACACAAATAGAGTTAAAATAAAGAACTACAGCAGAATCTTTAATGTTTCAGCTGAAGCAAAAAATGCAGGAGTAGCAGTCATGATCTCAAATAAAAAGCAAAAGTCTGCCTAATTAAAAGAGATAATCAGAGAAACTGTGTTTTTTGTTAAAAGGTATCATAGGAAACGAATATCAAAAATGTTTATAGATTTATTCTGATAAAAACATATATTCTTAAATATATAGGAAATGAGTCAACATTTCTCAAAATAGGAGCCATTCCTCGATTGATAAATGGTCAAAGGATATGAAGAGGCAAGTTTAAAAAAAAAAATCAAAGCTATCAAATCATATGAAAAAATGCTATAAATTACTAATAACTAGAAAAATGCAAATTAAAACTCTAAGACACTCCTCCTTACACCTATTATATTAACTAGCATGACAAAAAAGGGAAATAACAAAAGCTGGAATGAATGTAGAACAGGAACACTAATGCACTGTTGACTGTGAACTGGTTGGACCATTCTGGAGAACAAATCAGAACTATGCCCTAGAGGTTATAAAACTGCATACTCTGATCCAACTAAAACCACAACTAGATCTGGATCCCAAAGAAATCAAAGAAAGAGAAAAGGATCTATATGTACAAAAACATTTATATCACTCTACTTTTGTGGTGATAAAGAAATGGAATGTGCAGGGACACCCATCAATTGAAAAATGACTGCAAAGTGAAGGGATACCCATCAATTGTGGAACGACTGAACAAGTTGTGGCATGTTATTCTGAGGGAGTAATATTGTGCTATAAGAAATGAGGGAGACACTTTCATAAAAATGTGGAAGACCTATATGATTCAATACAGACTGAAGTGAACTAAGTTCATTATATACAATAAAAGCAACATTATGATGACAATCAAACTGTGAAAGACTGATCAATACAAAGATCCAAAATAGTTCTGAAGGGCTGATAATGAAAACTGTTCCACCTCCAGAGAAAGAACTGCTGAACTCTTGAATACCAATTGAAGTGGGTTTTTTTTTTCATATTTTATTTTTCTTGCTTTTTTTTTTCAACATGGCTAAGACGTGAATGTTTATGATGACTATTTTATATCATATTGCTTGCTTTCTCAATAGGTGCAGGAAGAGTTAGAGATAGGAAGAGAATTTGGAGGTCAAATTTTTTTAAAAACCTGTCAAAAATAAAGGAAATCCAAAGTGGCAGGTATTTCATCTTAAAAGCAACTTAAGCCTTGAAATTAGAGGAGAGCAAGGAAGAAATTACCCATGATTAGAGGAAAGAGTTCATGACCAAACGAGAGAAAATCAAACGAGGCAAAACTGACAATTTTAATTATATAGAATAAAAAGTTTCTTGCACAAACAAAACTAATGCAGTTTAAATTGGATTAGGGGGAAAAAATCTTTGAAGCAAGTTTCTCTGATTAAGGTATCATTTCTAGAATTACTGAAAAATAATTCAAACTTGTAATAATCAGAGCCACTCCCCAATTGATAAATAGTAAAATGATATATAAGCAGGTACTATTCAGAGTAACAAAATTCAAGCTATCTATAGGAACATGTGAAAAAAAGCATTCAGAGATGCCAAACAGACACTGTTTAATACAGCAACAAATAGGGAACATACTATAATAATACTGAAGAAGATCAACAGCTTTTAAAGTTCCAGGAATTACAATTAACAAAGTGAACTATGATCAATCTTGATTCCAAAAGACTCATGATGAAACATGGCAATTAACTATCTTGAGAAAGAGAAGAATAAATTGAGTATGATTAAGATATATATTGGAGGGTATGGCTAATGTGGGAATTTGTTTTCCTTGAATATACATGTTTGCACAAAGTTTTTTTTCTTTCTTTTTTCCTCAAAGGGCGAAGGTATTAAGAGAGAAAAAAGGGGAAAGGAAAAAAGTAAATTTTTGTTAATTGAAAAAAGGAATTTTAAAAATTTTAAAAGAATAAAATAAAAATGGAAAACCAACCTCTAAAATAAAGCAATCTAGAACATTTTTATTTTCCCATTTATTTAATTATTTAACAAGAAAGAAAGAAAGAAAGAAAGAGAGAAAGAAAGAGAGAAAGAAAGAGAGAAAGAAAGA
>JAJPUD010001734.1:287169-322238 GCA_023553655.1 Myrmecobius fasciatus | reverse complement strand
AGAAAGAAAGAGAGAAAGAAAGAGAGAAAGAAAGAGAGAAAGAAAGAAAGAAAGAAAGAAAGAGAGAAAGAAAGAGAGAAAGAAAGAGAAAGAAAGAAAGAAAGAAAAAGAAAGAAAGAAAGAAAGAGAAAGAAAGAAAGAGAAAGAAAGAAAGAGAAAGAAAGAAAGAAAAAGAAAGAAAGAAAAAGAAAGAAAGAAAAAGAAAGAAAGAAAGAAAAAGAAAGAAAGAAAGAAAAAGAAAGAAAGAAAGAAAGAAAGAAAGAAAGAAAGAAAGAAAGAAAGAAAGAAAGAAAGAAAGAAAGAAAGAAAGAAAGAAAGAAAGAAAGAAAGAAAGAAAGAAAGAAAGAAAGAAAGAAAGAAAGAAAGAAAGAAAGAAAGAAAGAAAGAAAGAAAGAAAGAAAGAAAGAAAGAAAGAAAGAAAGAAAGAAAGAAAGAAAGAAAGAAAGAAAGAAAGAAAGAAAGAAAGAAAGAAAGAAAGAAAGAAAGAAAGAAAGAAAGAAAGAAAGAAAGAAAAAACTGTGATTGGCAGAGCTGGTTATTTTGAAAGCATCCTTGGCAAAAGTTGCTAAAATAACTTCCTTGTTATAGTTTATATAAAAGTACTACTCTGATGTCTCATTATTGTAGCATGACATTTACCCTACACTTTCAAAGGCTCTATGCCAAACCAAAAAGGTTATAACAAACTGTACTTAATGTTTTTGGACCAGTCACTTAAACGTTAATTTAACTGTTTGGTACTCTATTTTTTCTTCTTGCCAGTGTGGATGTACATATAACTTATACACATACATATACATATATATTAATTTTCACTTTGAAATTCTCTCCCAACTATTGACATTCTAATTGGATTTTATGTGTGTGTGTATAGTACAACAAACACTGACATAAAAAAGGAAGAAATGAACTACATCACAATTTAATGTCCTGATAAAGTCAGAAGACAAAAGGAAGTTTCAAATAAATAAATGGAAGGACAATCTATGTCTTCTTTCTTAGAGAAACAAGTGCTTTCTTAAAATTTAAGTAGCATCTATCTAAAACCAAGAACAAGCATTGTCTTTAATGTAGATAAACTTGAAGCTTTCCCAATAAGATTGGGGGTGAAACAAGGATGTCCATTATCATCCCAAATCATTCAATACTGTTTTAGAAATGTTAGCTACAGCAACAAGACAAGAAAAAAAAATGGAGGAATAAAATTAGTCAATGAAAAGAGACTTGTAAAGGAATTGGAAGAGTTGGTTTCATATATGTCCAAAGGCAAAGAGACATTCAGTTCTCACGATTTACAGTAATTATGTTCTATAAAGTCCCTGGGAACACTAAATTTATGAATACTGAACCATTACAACGAAGTACAACATTAGATTCCTGTGAGTCTCCGGTCACATTTACTTTAGCACTTTCTAGAGCAGCCTCAAATAAAAATTGGTGAACTTTGTTTCTTTTTCTGAATGTACTATATTGCTGATTCATTAATATTAAGCTCAAGGCTAACAGCATACATGTATTTCTCCAAAATACATGTCACAGAGTTCCTGTGCTTAGACAAACTAAACAAAAATTCAGCACCATTTTTCAGCCTTTTTAAACAACAAAAGCAACAAAAAGGTACAAAAACGTGAAGACATGGCACTAAACAGACTATGAAAAGAATACTTGTTTATATTCTTAAGAGCAAGGCAGAGCATTGCCTTGTTGGACTCAGCTGGACATATGTACATTAGATATTTCAAAATTTTAAACCCCTCTGCATATGTCCCTAAATGACCACAAAAAATACTGGCACTATTGATTTTGGGGTGACAAACTTTAGAAAGTAGGCAAATTTTCAAATACAGAATCCACACACATTTAGGATTGACTGTTCAATCATTTCACAGGTTACTGGACCACCCAACCTTGAATGGAATCAAGTGGTTATGATTAATTTAACATTAACTTAAGCAAAAATATCATTTAGATCACTGCAGGTGATGAATCACCATCTGTTAGATTTCATGAAGTAGAGAAATTCTAGGAAGATCCTGATAAGTGAACATATGCCCTTGATTCTCATTGGCTTCAACATAAAGGCATGTATGAGGACATTGGCAAATAGTTTGTTGGTATAGGGTTTGAGATTGTAATGGAAGAAGCCAAAGACTTGAAGACAATGAAGAAGATTCATACATGCACATCAAGAATATCATCCAATCCCAAATGATGAAGCGTACTATGTCCTTCCAAAGAACTGATGTTATTTGAACAGAAACTGAAGCATGCTATTTTTCATTTTCTTTTTTCTTTTATTCAAGTCTTTTTGTATAAAATAACATATATGGAAATGATTTACATAATTGCACATGTATAACCTATATCTGCTTGCTTACTGTCTCTAGGAGGGACGGGAGTGAGCTAAGAATAGAATTTGGAACTCAAAACTTCAAAAAATAATGTTTAAAAAAATTTAAAAAGAAAATATGGTAGGAAGGAAAAGAGGAAGATTAGTTGATGGAATAAAGTATGTCAAAAAAATCAATTTCTGCCCCGCCCAAAATTTCTGTTATGGTCTTTTTAAGACTTTTCAAAACTCCATGCAACTTATTCCTTCAATCATACTAAGTATCTTAATAAAATAATGTTTAAAATTTAAACTCTACATAGATTTATCTGGTCTGAAATGTAATTCAAATAACAAATGTAGTCAGTTACTATCCAAAAAACACAAGGTTCTAAAAAAATAAGGCAAAATTTTACTCACTTATGGCTGAATTGAACTGGTTATAAAATAAGGCAAATGGTAACCATGTTTATTATTCCATAGTTAAAAAAACAGATTAATATATCATAAAACATGTGAAAAATGAGCTCAATATTTACTCTTACCAAGTATATTTTGGGAGTCAGACACAACCTGTAGAGTTAACAGCTCAGCTCCTGAAGATAAAAGCAAAAAATAATGGCCTCTATACAATCATCATCTAGAATTGTGTTGCATTTGATGACCATTTCTGGGACTTCTTGGAAGTGAATTTCCTGCTCACTAACCTCTTCACTTTCATAATTTCCTTTCTTACTCCAAATGTCGTCCTAGGAATGTTCCCTTCTGGACCCCAATACATAAGGCTTTTTTTTGGTTTTGCTAAACTTTTTTTTTTGCTAAACTCCCATTTTTTTATTCTTTACTATAAGAAATGAAAAGGGGCAGAAATGGGGATGTATATGTGGAAATTATTATAGAAGGTATTCAAAAAGTCTTAATGTAACTAAAGCTTTATTCAATAGCTTAAAATTGCATTAAGACTTTGGGGGCATGGGAAATGGAGATAAGTAAGTAGAAGGAAGTAATTGTAGGTGATATAAAAACAAAAATATCAATAAAAATTTTAAGTGTCTGTTATAATTTTCTCTGGAAAAATTCTTTTACCAGTATGGTCTTCATATAAATATTCAAGCTGACTTCAGTTTATCAGTTTTTACACTACCTGTAGCTCAAATATTATTAAAATTAACATCCTAGGCATTCCTTACCATCTGTAACAGGACTTGTGAATCCAATGATAATAAATGGTAGTGAACTGCATTTTCTTTTCTGTACTTCAAGTGCTCCATCAATATTTATTAAGTGCATATTGTACTTTGAGGTTTCCACATTCCACAACTAAACTTCCCTAAAACCAGTTATTTCACTCATAAAAAGTTTTAATTTCTCCTTAAAAATAAGATAATAAAAAAAATTTCACTTATTTAGGAAAATGATCAACTTACAACTCAATTAAAACGGTCTTTGCAAAATTATGTGATAATATGGAGGCAGAGCACAGGGAAATTCTGTATTACCGTAAAACCAGTTATTTTACCCTTCAGGATCAGAGTATGAATTTAAACAACTTAAAATGTTTAGAGTATTTAATAAAATATTCAATAATTTTGACCACTGTTTGGACCTACCACATTTTGGAAAAACACCTTTTGGTGATGAGCCTTACCAAATCTGGCTAGCCTAGTGCTTTAATTACAATTAAAAGGCAGTATTCACTTAAGTTCTCCCAAATTCCTAGCCAAACAACTTTAAAACAATACTTCAAACAAATTCTGGTGCAGAGAACCTACAAAAGGAAGAAGTTCAACAATTTGCCAACTCAAGGAGTCTTAGACGATTGGCAGAAAAAGGTCTGTCTCACAACAAAGTGGAGTACATGCCATCTCACAATGTAGACAATAAGCCAGCAGCAAGGGTGACACCTGGGCAAATCAGCAACAGGCCTTAGGAGCAACTGAATCAGGTGAAGCTCTCAGACTACAGATTATAAAAAGGTCAGAAAACTGCTAAAAACAGATTACCAGTGTCCCTTTGCTGGCAATTGATGCAGGACTCTATTGTATTGACCTGTGTCCAGGTCACAGACCCAGGGAAAAGAGGAGCACTGGCACATCAAAGCTGGCAGCTGCAGGGAAGCAAAAACCCCAATGACAGTGCCACAGCAGAGAAGAATGCTTGTGGTAGCTAACAGACAAGGGCAAAGAACAGAAGAGTAGTAAGCCCACATGCTCCTTAGATCACACCACTTTGGAAGAACAGACAACTTACAAATCTCCAGAATTAGTTCTGACAAAAGCTATACAAAAAACTTGAAGCTTGCAACAGTGCCCCCCTCCCCTGTAGGAGCAGAGCTCAACTTTAATAGAAAGTTAAAAATCAAGAAACAGGCCAGAAAAATGAGTAAACAAAGAACCTGACCAGAAAATTACTAGGGGAGATCAAGACACAAACTCAGAAGAAAACAAAAATCAAAACTACTACATCCAAAGCCTCAAAAAATGTAAATTGGTCTCAGGCCCAGAAAGAATTTCTGGAAGAGCTAAAAACATATTTTAAAAATCAAATAAGAGAAATAAAACAAAAACTGGGAAAAGAAATGCCACTGATGCAAGAAAAGCATGAAAATGAGAATGAGCTTAGTAAAGGAGGCACCAAAAATACCGCAGTAACAAAATAGGCCAAATGATAAAAAGAAGCACAAAAATCCACTAAAGAAAAAGAACGCCTTAAAAAGTAGAATTTATCAAATGGAAAAGGAGATACAAAAGCTCACCAAAGAAAAATAGTTCTTTAAAAATCAGAATTGATTAAGCAGATGCTAATGTCTTCATGAGACAAGAAAGAATAAAACAAAATCAAATGAAAAATATATATATATATAAGAAAATGTCAACTATCCCACTGGGGAAAAAAAAAAAGATCAGGGAAAGATCACTTAAGAACAATTGGACTATTTGAAGCCATGATCAAAAAGAGCATAAACAATATTTTTCAAGAAATTAAGGGGAAAAAATTGCCCTGAGATTCTAAAACCAGAGAGTAAACTGGAAAAAACCAATCACTTCTGAAAGAGATCCCAAAATGAAAACTCTGAAGAATATAATAGGCAAATTCCAGAGTTCGAAGGTCAAGGAGCAAATATTGCAAGCAATCAGAAAGAAATAATTCAAATATTGTGGAGCCACAAGATAACAGAAAAATTAGCAACTTCTATATTAAAGAAGCAAAGGCTTGGAATACAATATTCTGGAAGGCAAAGGACCTAAGATTACAACCAAGAATAATCTACCCAGCAAAATGGACTATAATCCTTCAGGGGAAATAAAATTAAAGAGGAGTTTTGAGTTGAATATGATGTGGTGATATCTAAAAAAAATAAATAATGAAAAGGTGAGAAAAAGGAATACACTGGGACAAAGGGAGAAGTAGAATGGGGTAAATTACCTGACATAAAAGGGGCATGGAAAAGCTTTTACAGTAGAAGGGAAGATAAGGGAGAGGAGGAACACTTGAACCTTACTCTCATCGTGACTGGAACATGTAAACTCAGTTGGGTATAGAAATTTATCTTATCCTACAGGAAAGTAGGAGAGGAACGGGGATACAAGTGAAAGGGAAGGGTTAATAGAAGGGAGGGCAAATTGAGGTAATCAGTAGTCATAAGAAAGACAATATTAAGGCCAGATAGGGTAGGAGAGGGAAGAGAGAGAAAAAAGAAGGGAAGGGGGGATAGAAGGAGGGAAAGATTGAAGGGTTAAGTGGGAAGAAATAGTATGGAAGTACACAGTATTAACTGAAAAAAAAGTTTACATCAAGTTTCTCTGAAAAGGGCCTCATTTCTCAAAAATACAGAGAACTGAGTCAAATTTATAATAGTCATCCCCCAAGTGATAAATGATCAAAAGATATGAATAGCCAAGTTTTAAGAAGAAATCAAAGCTATCAATCAATAGTCATATAAAAAATGCTCAAATTTCTATTGATTGGAGAAATGCGATCTAAAATAACTGAGGTACCATCCCACATTTATCAAATGAGCTAATATGACAGAGAAGAAAAATGATAAATGTCAAAAGAAATATGGAAAAAGTGGAACACTAATGCACTGTTGGTGGAGTTATGAACTAATTCAACCACTCTGGAGAGGTATTTGGAACCATGCCCAAAAGACTATAAAGCTTACAATATCACTACTACATCTATATCCCAAAGAGATAAAAAAAAAAAACAAAAAAGGATCTATAGGTACAAAAATAATCACAGAAGCTCTTTTTTATAGTGGCAAAGAAAGGAAAATGAAAGACATTCCCATGAACTGGGAAATGGCTGAATAAGCTCTGGTATATGATTGTGATTAAATATTATTGTGCTGTAAGAAATGGCAAGTACGATGCTCTTGGAAAAAGTAATAGCAATACTGCACAATGATCAACAATGACTCAGCTATTCTGGGCAATACAATGATCTAACATTGTGATGAAAAATGCTATCCTCCAAAGAAAGAAATGATGAAGTTTAAATGTATATCAAAGCTAATTTTTTTAAACTTTATTTTTCTTGGTTTTCTTTTTTTTAATTTGTATTTTCTTTCACAACACAACTAAGGTGAAAATGCTTTGAACTACAAAACTATAAAACATGTATTGACTACATATAACCTATATCAAACTGCTTGTCTTCTTAAGGAGGGCTAAAGGAAGGAAGAGAAATTGAAACTAATTTTTTTTAAATGAATGCTGAAAATTATTTTTACATACAATTGGAAAGACAAAATATTAAATTTTTTAAAAACTGTTTAAATAATTATAAGCATGTAATATATTTTTAGCCCTATCCCTTAATCCTGCTCAATTAATTCTGTTATCCCCAATCTATACACCAACCAGTTCTGACCTCTTACTCCAGTCCTTTATCTCCAACTGCTTATATTGCTTTTTGACTATTCCCACACAATTTGGCATATTCTAAATGAAAGTACCTTTTCTTTATTATTCCTATTTCTATCTATGGTTATGTTTACCAAAACCTCTTATTTCAGTACCTTCCTTCGGTTAATTTTATATCCTATCTATCCAGCTTCCTTTGTATTGTATTGTTTGCATGTAACTCTCCTCCATTAAACTGAAAATTCCTTCAGGGACTTGTCTTTTTGACTTTTTTGGTATCCTCAGTACTTGACACAATGCCTGGTATTAGTAAATGTTGACTGATTGCTTTTCTTGTGTTACACCTACACATACAATTCAAATTACATCTATAGTCTACTTCAAATCTAAACTTCTTTATCTAACTTTCAAACTGGACCAAAATTAGATCTCTCCTACTAGTTCAACCTATTTCAATTCAATTGAGCCAAGATTACTGAGCATAAAGTTCTACTCCAATGCCTCAAACTGACACGGAAGCTGACACTGGGATCCAAAGTGCAGATATTCTATTAGAGCACAACTTTGGCAGGACATACCAAGTGAACAAAGACTCAAAGATAGGCCAGGCCTAACAATTTACTATACACTTGAAATTCAAAAACTAGCCCTGCCAGATTTGATAACGCTCATCACCAAAATGTGGGTCACCAGGTAAACACAATTTTTCAAACTGGGAAATTCAAAGCAATGGTCAACATTCTGGGATATCTTCAAGTACAACACTCACATAAATATATCTATTGTTCTTAATGAAAACAAAGTTCATATCTAAGTCAACAAAAGCAAAACTAAAAGACGAATTTGCTCCAAATGACAATGAACATGGCTTGATGCTTTAATGTATGTGAAACAAAATCAAATTTAAATTGATTCTATAGAATTTCAAAGCCTACAAGATCTGCAACCATCACTTACAGATGGTAGACTTAGAAAAAACAGATAAAACTGTTGTCAAGGTGTTAGCTATATTTGAATGTGATATGTTAATCAAAAAACTGCCAATATGGAATAAGTACACTATGCATACTTCATACAAGAGTTGTTTTTTTTTTCTTTCCAATGGGGGCTGGGAGGAAAAGAAAGCAAATGCCTGCTTATTAAAAAAAAAAAAAAAACTTAAATTTTAAAAATAACATGTAGTTTAAACTTTCCAACAATTAAATTTCTTAAATTTTCAATGTCTTTTATTTTTAATAAGACTTTAACAACATTCTTTTGGGGCAGCAAGATGGCACAGTGGGATAGACTATCTACCCTTAAGTTAAGAAGACGTAAGTTCAAATCTGGCCTTAAACACTTAACACTCTAGCTATGTGACCCTGGGCAAGTCACTTAACTGCAACTAATCTCAAAACCAAAAACAAACCAAAAAATATACTATGTACTTTCCACACAAATCAAAACCCTAAAAAGTTTCTACTCCAGAGATATCTTGAAAGAACACAAAATTTTGCTGAGAAAGAGAACAACTTCCTTATGGTTTGCAGAATTGGGAAATTAAGCCGATGTGTGACTCCCATTATTTGTTTTAATTGAATTTTTTTTAATGGAAGTAATTACCCTTATTCCAAAATAAGACACATTCAACAATCAAAAAAAAAATTATATTTCTGTTTGCACTCAGAATTAATCCGTGTTCTAGAAGATTTTAAAATCATGAATCCTTTGGAATTGTTTTAGATCCTTGAATTGATCAGAGTACTAAGTCTTTCATGATTGAACATCCTTATAATATTGTTGCTCTCCACAATGATCTAGTTTCTCATTTAGCTTTGCTTTAGTTTACTTAGGTCTTACCATATTTTGCTAAAACTACTTTCTTCATCCTTTCCCATAATACAACAGTACCTTATCACAAACCATTTGCCACAAATTGTACAATCATCCCCTAATTGATGAGTATCCCCTTGATTTCAAATTCTTTGCCAGCATAAAAAGAGCCAACATAATTGTTTGTATACAGATGCTTTCCCCTTTTCTTTGACTTTTTTGGGATACAGACTAAAAACAACCAGTGTTATTATGGGGTCAAAGTTATATAGTTTTTGGGTCTGGTTCCAAATTGTTTTCCAGAATGGTTGGAGCAGTTGACAACTCCACCAAGAGTTCATTAGTGTATCTATTTTTGTCTTAGTCTCTCTTTAGCACTTGTTATTTGTTAGACTTCTGGTGCTACCTCAAAGTTGTTTTAATTTGCCTTTCTCTAAACAAGAGTGATTTAGAACATTTTTCTTATGACTGTTGATGGCTTTGATTTCTTCCTCTGAAAACTGACCCTTCATCAGTTGGGGAATGGTTCTTATTTTTATAAATTTGACTTAGTTCTACACTCATTAAAAAACTAGACTTTTATCAGAGAAACTTTAATTTTTTTTGTATTACTTTATTATCTACAGTATCTTTTAGCAAAATGTAGTTTCCCTATTTATCTCTTTTAATTTGATTTATTTTTTAATTTGTTTTGTCCAATATCATGATTGCTATCTCTGCTTTTTGTACTTCAGCTGAAGCATAACGGATTCTGCTCCAATCCTAAAGAAAACAAAAAAAATTCTTTTGTGGTGAATATCTGGTTTCAAAGACAATTTAAGTAATGGAAACAAAGAAACTCCAAAGTACTTAGCATACTGACTAGCCCACAGTAAGCACATTATAAAATCTGACTAATCAACTGAAACATACAAAAGAAAATAAAATTCACTACATTTATTACTAGGATTCAAAAGTTTTGCTACTGATGGTAAGGAAGGCCCAATATATTAATTTTGTCTTAATACATTAATTGCAGGTGGCATGAAACTTAATAAACTGAAAAATCAACTTGACACATAGGTCTGTGAAGACCATACTGTCAAAATGATAATTTTTTCCCAGAGAAAATTAAATGTTTTTAATATGCAAAAACTTTCTTTTCTCAAAAACCATAAAAGTAAAAAATTGTTTATATTGTATAAGATTGCTCTAAAAATTGCCAAGTGAAAAAATTTTTAAATCAATCAATAAAAATAAGGAAAAAGTTTTTAAGTTAAAAATGAAAAATGAATTGCCAAGTGTAAAAAATTTCATTGAATAGGAGAAATGATACTACCTTCAACCTTTGATATGGTCTAAATACCTGGCAAA
This sequence comes from Myrmecobius fasciatus, assembly GCA_023553655.1. Lineage (NCBI taxonomy): Eukaryota > Metazoa > Chordata > Mammalia > Dasyuromorphia > Myrmecobiidae > Myrmecobius > Myrmecobius fasciatus. Next base: position 311,876 of record JAJPUD010001734.1, on the reverse strand, counting down.
TCATAAAACAGCCTTGAATACTCCTAATTCCAGATATTATGAGAAATATAATGATCCATGTCTGAACACCACTGCAATCAATAAACTAAGAAACTTACAAGTGGCCTTAGCAATAAATACAATTACAAGATGTTCATTAGATTCAATGCATGATACACTAGTGAAATCTAATGCTAGAGATGATACTTTGCAAACCTATCAATGGCAATGCCACATCCAAAAAATTCCTCATTGTAATTTACAGATTTTTTTAAATGAAAATGATATGATAAAAAAGGATTTGATGGAATCTGCTGCAACGAAGTTCCATAAATGACATAATGAAATGTAGATGTACAAGAATTGTTTAAAAGCATGAATGTTTGTATAATTTGGACACACTGCATGCTAAGCTTCATAATCATTCATAATAAAAACAAGGGAGAAAAAAAAAACATATATACATATATATATATGGAGAGAGAGAGAGAGAGAGAGAGAATATTTTTCATGTTACTGAAACAATCAAGTTGTAGGAAAATTAATGTTCCTCTTTAATGGAGATAAAGGATTATGGGTGAGGAATATAAGTGGTATATGTATCATAGTATCAAACATAAGGCATTAATTGGTTTTACAGAACTTTTTCTTTTTAACTTTTTGAAAACATCTTTTAAACTTTTTTTTTTTTTTTTTTTTTTTTGCTGAGGCAATTGGGGTTAAGTAACTTGCCCAGAGTCACACAGCCAGGAAGCGTTAAATGTCTGTGGCTATATTGAACTCAGCTCCTCCTGACTTCAGGGCTGGTACTCTACCCACTATACCAACTAGCTGCCCCTTCTTTTAAACTTTCTTTTGGCTCTCTTAAGGGGAAGCTATTAGATAAGGTATCAATGAAATAAAATTAAAGCTTTTTTAAAAATTGACTTAGAAAAATTCAATTGAAAAGAAAGGCTATTTATTTGCAAAATTATGTGGTAATCTAGAAGCAGAACAAAACCAGTTAGCTTTCTCATGACAAAGAACTCTGAGGCATGTTTATGGTAAAGAAAGGGCCATTTTTCACAGTGATAATAATAAAGATCCCCCCCCCACTCCTGTCATTGTAAATCAATTCAAATTGTTCATACTCTGATCCAGAAAGATAACGTAACTACATTTATAAAAAGGTTACAGCTAGGTCTCACAACTAGAAAAAGATGCCTTGAAAATGAAAAAGTAAAGATCTAATTACTAAGACCCAAATAGTCCTCAGAAGCAATTCTCATTTTAGTTTAAAATATCTAAATATTTTTAAACATTAATAGATAAGGAAGCCAGCTGCTGTGGATAAACATGACATTTTATGTGAACAAGAAAAATTAACAGATTGATCTAATGCTAACACATTAAAAACAATAGTTTGCATCTGAACATCCTGCGGTCTTGGGTGATAAGTTTCTTGAACAGAGGCAAATTTTATCATATCTTATAGTATGATGTAGTAGAAAAAACTAGCCAGAGTCGGAAAGATCTATGTTCAAATTCTGTCAGACATATACACTCATGGGAACCTGTGTGAGATTATTTTTCCTCTGAGTGGTCTAGGTCAATTGTGTCAAACTCAAATAGAAACTCATCCCTGCAGGTAGCATGTTGATTTAGAAAAATCAAAAATAAACATCTATCCTGCAATGCATTTTTATTTATTTTATTAAACATTTTCCAAATACATTTTAATCTAGTTCAGTCCCTACTAGGAATAGAATATTGAAGCTAGCTGGCAATTTGACATACTGCCCTAAGCAACCTTCTAGCATCTTAAGTTGCAAATTAGATGTTGATCTTTGTTTTAAGGAGTGGCTGTCAATGTGGACAGGGAGAGAGACAGTAAAGAAAGTGATGGGCAAACACAAATGCTTATGGACATAAATCAGTAAGAGAACTACTTCATTCTTATACCAAATGAAATCTTTAGTCCAGTATACTACCCTCTCATAATATTTTTTATATGAAATGGAGTTTTTTATAGTTTTTAAGAGACAAAATATAAATCCTTATTTGTGAATGAAAAATTACAAATAGGAATTATTTTGAGAAACTATACCAAAATATATTAAGAAACAATTCCATAAATCACTTTACCATTATTTTATAATTTATAAAAATAAAAACTGTCAAGTTTATCAATAATTAACCATATAAATTTGTTTCAAATGTCATAAAAATTATAAATTGTTTATTTGAATAAAATAAACTAATAAAATTATTAATAGATTTCTTTATGAAAAACAGGAGTAGAATAAAATAAACTTTTGTTTAGAAAAAATGGGTACTGAATCGCAACATTAAAGTTTAGAAACTAAGATAATTTTTTCAGCCACAGTTAACTCATAAAGACCATAAAGTATACAGGGATTATAATCTATATCAACAGAGAGAATGCCCACATCAATAAAATTACAGTTTCTATGTAAACTATATGCTAAACTAGTGGTTACTCACCTCAAAAACACCGTTAGTAAATTCAGGACAGTCATTCACAATTCATTTTTACCGCTGTTCATCTGCTTAAGCTATTAACTTTGTCTCAACTGCCATTTTTCATCTCTTTTACCCCTAGCTAAACACTCTTCTACCTATTTTCAAGATCCAGCATTTTCAATTCCTCCATGATTCCTATGTCTTTATCCCTTTTCTAAATCCATTATGGTTTGTACCATATGACTAAGTACTTAATTTTGTATATGCTGTCTCATGCCTAGAGAAACTATTTTCTAATTGTTCCATGCATGTTAATTTTCTCTCCATTCAAAATGATTAGATGCTTCTGGTGGGCACAAACTATATCTTAATTAAATTTCCTTGGGGGGAAAAAAAACATAAATTATACTTACTTGATACAGTCTGTGAAACTGAAGTTGCTGTTGTTGTTGTAGAAGTGGTAGAAGACTGTGTAGATGATGGCGTTGAAGTAGAAACTACTGATGCTGGGCTACTAGTTGTAGGAGTGGATGCATTTACAGCTTGAGCTTGTACTTGAGCTTGAGCCTGTGCCTGAGCTTGGGCTTGAGCCTGAGCCTGAGCTTGGGCTTGGGCTTGTGCCTGGGCCTGAGCCTGGGCCTGGGCCTGAGCCTGAGCCTGGGCCTGAGCCTGAGCCTGAGCCTGGGCCTGGGCCTGGGCCTGGGCTTGAGCCTGAGCCTGAGCCTGAGCCTGGGCCTGGGCCTGGGCCTGGGCCTGGGCCTGGGCCTGAGCCTGAGCCTGAGCCTGAGCCTGAGCTTGGGCCTGGGCCTGAGCTTGAGCCTGTGCCTGTGCTTGTGCCTGAGCTTGTGCCTGTGCCTGAGCTTGGGCCTGGGCCTGAGCCTGGGCCTGGGCCTGAGCCTGGGCCTGAGCCTGGGCCTGTGCCTGAGCCTGAGCAGCCAGCATAGGAGTTAGTTCTGATTGCTGAATAACTTTAACTCCATCTGGTTTGGTCCATGCAGACTCCCGTGTCCGAGCATTATAATAATAAACCTGTAGAGAAGCAAATAAAGATCTAATGTTACAAATATGTCTTGAGAAAAATGGACATATAGTTTAATGCATGATGTTAAATGCTTATATAACTAAGTATAACTAAGTCAGATCCCCAAAAGTTCCTGTAATGATTGTCCAATGTTGAGCTGTTCCTGATAATGTTGCCCTAACTCAATCTCTGATCTACACAGAAGATTCCATTGTGACTGACTGAAAAGACATCTGATGCCTATAATGTACAATGTACTATGCAAGATATTTTTTAAAATAATTATTGCCTCCAAGGAAGACACATTTTACTTCAGATATATAACATTTAAATAGGTACTTCCCAATAATATGTCTTACAATGCATCACCATATATACTTCAAATATCTTTTCCATCTTACCTTTCCATCTGGAGTTTTGTTTTCCACCCATATTTCCTCAGTGGGAGGTAATGTTGGTGTACCAGGGGCAGTAACTGGAGGCATTCCAGGGGGAAACATCATGCCAGGAGGTGGAGGCATAGTTCCCATGGGAGGAGGCATAAAAGGTGGTCTCTGTAAATAATCACAATAGCAATGTTAATATAGTAATTTTTACACCATGTGTACAACATTCTTTTTCTATTTTTGTTCCAATTAAATACAAACAACCAAGCATTTTAGTAATAGACAACCGTTAAAATAAGCACCACTGATCCTACTTTATATGTTAAATAATTACATAGCACTCTGTGGTAGCAAAAAGCTCTAGGTAGGTGCTTATCAATTAGGGAATGGCTGAACAAACTATAGTATGTGAACATATACTATGTTCAATAAGAAATGAAGACTGAGAAGAATTCAGAGAAACACAAGAAAACTGATAAGAGTATTAAAAAGTGAAGAAAGCAGAAGCAAGAAAACAATATATGTGACTACCCTAATAAAGCAAATGGTAACACGTAACTAAATGAAAAACACTAAAACACTAACTTCTAAAACCAGAATTCAGAAAAATTATAATGAATAATCTTAGTCCCAGAGAATGAATGATGAAAAACATCTCTCTAATAAAATGGAAGATTTGGGGGAAAAAAAAATTTACACTATTAAATGAGGTCACTGATTTGGTTAGTTTCACTTATTAAGTTTTTCATTGTTACAAAAAATGAATATTTTAATTGGAGAGATGGAAGAGTTAAGTGAAAATAACCATAATGTAAAAACAATGCAAAAATGAAACAAAAATTTTTATACAATTTTTTAAAATCTTTGCTTATACCCAACTTACCTCAAATATAAGAATTTTGTACAATGAAACAATTCAGCAGAGTTCATTGTAACAGGATTTATAACACATTAAGACAAGAAACACAACCATATAAAAACCTGCAAAATCAAGCCTCATTTGCCAGAAGGCAATATAGAAAATAAGAAACCATTGAAGGCCCTAGAATTGGTAAGGATGATGCTAAGTATTTAAATAGTTCAAAAGTAGCATGGGGGTTTTATGTCAGCTTACAAAAAGTATGGTAATATGGAAGAAAAAAAAGTGACATACTTTTCTTATTCTTTCTAAAAGAAAAGAAAGATCTTTACAGCAAATTCCTTAAGAAATTAGGAAGTAGAAAAAATTATTAGCTAGGAAATTGTTTTTACACTTATATAAATGCAATGAAGTCATTAGTCTGAAAAGATACTGTTATGAACCAAAAACCCTCAAATGGAATTTTTAATTTTTATATTCCTTTTTGGAGAAAAATAAATTTAACTGACACCAGCAAATGTCAACAAAACAAAACAAAACAAAAACAAAACAAAACAAAAAACCCTTACCTTTCAAGTTAAGTACTGCAGAAATCAAGTCTAGAGTTAAGTTCTAAATTCAGAAAAATGTCAACTGTCTAAATCAGACATTATAACAGCCTCATTCATCAAAATGAGTTAGATTATATTCACTGTTATATAATAAATATTAAAGGAGGATAATTGACATTTTAGAAAAAACATTTTTAGAAACTTTTTTTTGGGGGGAAAAATCAACAAAATAAAACCAAAAAAAGCTTTCTACATAACTTGTAGTTAGCCTTAAAATTCAATTTTATTTTATTTTATTTTTTTTTGCTGAGGCAATTGGGGTTAAGGGACTTGCCCAGGGTCATACAGCCAGGAAGCGTTAAGTGTCTGAGCCCACATCTGAACTCAGGTCATCCTGATTTCAGAGCTGGTGCTCTATCTACTGCTCCTTAAAATTCAATTCAAACAATATCAAGTTTATACACTAATAGTGATATGAATCATTTCTTTTGGGGGAAAAAACCTTTCCCAATTTATTTTCTTTCATCCTATTTTTTTAGATTTAAACAGATAATAATAAATATAAACATGTTACAAACATCTTTCAAATATTATTAGCTGGAAATAATGTATTTTAATACATGACATAATTATCCATTAAGCCCAAGAAAAGTATCCCAACAGAAAGCATCTACTTACATCAAAATATTTACCTGCATTAAAATTATTCTATTCTATTTTGATTCTTCCACTAGCTTTAAATGAATGACATAAACAGAACAATTGTAACATCTTAAAAGTGATAGAAAATGAAAGTTTCTTTCAAACACATATTTTTTAATCCAATCTTAAAGATATGTGAAGATCAGAAGTACAACAAATTTCTTGAACATTTTACATTGTGCTAATAAAGCTGGAAATGACAGGATCTTTTGGTAAAGAAATATGGCAATATGAAATAGTCACAAAAATACTCAAGCCCTCTGACTCCATAATTAAATTACTGGAATTAAACCCTAAGAGTACCTTTGTAATGAAAAACATTTATCAGTTCAAAAATATAAGACAATTGCATAAGTGATAATTATGGAAAAGTTGAAACAACCTAATTGTCCAAAAGTTATGGCATAGAAATGTCATAATTACATTATCATTAAAAATTATCAATATGAGGAAGATAAAAATTTTTTAAAAATTCAAGTAGCATAAAGATATATCAAGATATACATTTCCAACTACATTAAAGAAAAGTTTATACACAAATACAGAGATGAATGAACAAGAGAAACAACATACAACAGATGATTAATAAGCTATTATGGATGTATTAGAATATTAAAAAGTATAAGTAGTTATAAGAATGTTATTTGGTTTTGTTATCTAAAATTAAAGGTATATAATCAATTAGGATCACAGACTTAGATCTGGAAGAGATCTCAGATACTATTTCCAACTCCCTTACTTTTCAGATAGGAAACTAAGGCCAAAAGAAAGTTAAGTGACTTGCCAAAGTCGTTTATATACATGTAACATGTACCAGAAGTCAAAATTTGAATTCAAATCCTGATTCCAAAGCCTTTCCATTGCAACATTAATTACTGTGCATTTAAAAGTATTCAAATACCTATTTCCATAATCTCTCCTACAAAAGCATACATATCTAAATTCAGCAATTTCCCTGTTAAATACCATCATTTTTCTAATTCTATTTCAAATATACTCGTTTTCACTTTTCAGTTCAATTAATTTAGTAAAAGAGAAATGTAAATGAGAAGTCTATTATGTTATGTTTGGCAGTGGACACACAAGAATACAAAAATAAAGGATATATATTGAATGAAGGAGAATCACCAAGACCATATATTTAAGTGAAAGTGACTCAGTCAACCGATCCCTTCCCATCTAATTTTTTCTTTCTTCTACCTCCTGACTTCCTTCAAGACTCAACTAAAATCCAACCTTCTCCGAAATCTTTCTCAGTTCCTCTTAATACCTTCCCTCTATCACCTCCATTTATTTAATTTGCTCAATATAGTTTAATTTCCTCTATTAAAGTACAACTCAAAAAGAGTTGCAGGGGAAACTTGAGGGCAGGGATTGGTTTCAGAGCTTAAGTATAGTGCTTATCACATAGTTTCCACTTTAAAAAAATCTTTAACAACTTGAATGGTCTAAGTTTCATTTTAAAGATGAGGAAATCTGAGGCTTCACCAATCAGAAGTAATCTCTCCCCTAAATTTCAATTACATTTTCTTTGGAATTCTCTTGTACTTTCAATCTACCTAATGAATTACATATATGGCTATTTGTGTCTTATTTCAACCCCCAATTTAGACTTAGTCTACCTCTTACTGGCTTTAGACACTAAATTATAATAGACACTAAACATATCAATCAGCCAGCATTTATTTAGTAAGGGTCTACTATATGGCAAACACTATACTAAGTGCTAAGCATACATATTTGTTAAACTCTGAATGAAGATGTGCAATTAAAATTAGAGTTAGGGGCTAATCACCCCCCTCCCCCCGTTTATCTTTTTTAATAAATCTGAGCTTCCCTCAATCCCATTTACTCTGAACAGGATTCAATGGAAATCATTTTCTGTCATTTGGGGGGGGGGGGGGGAAAGGTTATAAAATAAAATTTTTTCAGAAGAGATTTTATGGTATTATTAAAATTACAATGCCTATTTGACTATGATTTTATTAATTTACATTCAATTCATCTATATACTTGCTATTATTATTTATTGTCTTATTTCTACCTTTAATAATCATTACAACTTCCACTTTGGGAAGAACCCTTCATTATTTAAACATTTATCTCTTTACATCCCCTTTTCCAATATGTCTAAAATGACCTGGAATTAAGAGGGCCTGAGTTCAAATTTGTCTCACTTTGTGTGACCCTAGGCAAGTCACTTAACCCGACTGCCTAAGAAAGAAGGAAATTTAGGCAAATTCCTAAAAACAAAATCCATACTTGTTAGTGACTGTAATCTATATATTTTTTCTCAAACATTTAATATAGGACCACATGTCCAGAAAACCCTCAATCATTCAGAGAATAAACATGTGTATATAGACTGCTGTCCTAGGCACAATGCCAATTTTAAATAAAATACAGTCCCTAACTTCATATACAGGGGTTTTTGTTAAAGAGAGAAGAAATACAACACCAACACAGATACTTATAATACAGAATACATATGATTTGGAATACTGCTGTTTTAGGGAAAAAAGAAGTGGTAACTGAGATCTAAGAGGAAAGATTAAAATTAGCAAGAAAAACTTCATGGAAATAGTGAAATATTAGTTCAGTTCCAAAGCACAGGTAGGAATTTAAAAGGTAAAGAAAGATCAGAAAGCTATGAATAGTATAAACAAAGGCAAGGCACAGGGTCAGAAGTGTTCTTGGGAGCAAAGACTAAACTTGTGTAAAGAGAAATAATGAGGGCTGCAAAGATAAGATGATAATCAAATTGGGAAGTATCTTCAATGCCAGGCAACTGAATCTGAGTCACTTGAAAAAGAGCTAATTGAAATTTTTTTCAACAAAAGTGACCTGACCATATCTGTATAAGACTTCTCCACCAGTATAAGGAACCAAATATTGATAAATGGAAGATGGATATGATTCATTCATTCCTTACCTGTAGATGTGGAGGACCCATAGGTGGAGGAATTCCTCCTGGAGGAGGCATTGGTGGCATATTAGGATCAAAAGGAGGACGACCAAAGGGGGGCCGAGGTGGTGGAGGTGGGCCTCTCATCATCCCAAAAGGTGGAGGTGGACGCATCAGAGGTGGTGGGCCTCGCATGACTGCATTTGGTGGGGGAGCTGGACCTCGAAACCTCAACGCTTGCTGTTGAGCCATTCTTGGTAGAAAGCCAAAAAGACTATTAATTTGTTTATTAAGTTAAGAAAGTATACAATTTTTATAAATCACAATTAAAAAATAATTAAAGAGATCATCTAGCCCATTGTCCATAAAGAGTGCATCCTAAATAATCATATAAATAAACCAGTCAAGAAATATTAAGTCGACAATTTCTTTTTAAAAGTTTACAATCCCCCTCAATAGTTCATACTAGAGTCCTATTAGGAAAAAATTATTAGAGCCCTATCAAAAAACCTCATAGTACTCCCACATTATTATGATATATTCCACATTCCTAATACAAAAACTCCTATTACAAGCTGAAGTCCATTACCTAAGACATAAAAGGAAAAGTGTCACTATTTTCTAAAGACAAGAAATGAAGACCAAAATTTCTGAACCTTACACCTGTCCTAGTTATTTCAGTTTGTGAAGGCCCTAGTTTTCAACCTTTTAATCAGCTTTCAGTTTATCTTCCAAACTAAATTATTTTCATTCCAAAACAATTTTGAGGAAAGAATTAGGCACAATATTTAATCTAGGCCAAGGTGTGCTATGGAAAAATTGGAACTGTCAGTTCAACTAAATTGATTTCTCATCAACAAAATGTGCAAATTTATAATTCATGAAAATAATTAGTTGAGAGTTACAATAGTCAAACAAGTAAAAACCGAGTACGAGATGTACCTCCAGCCAAAAATTGCAAAATTACTTCAATTCTAGCTTTCTTTTCTATCTCCTCATTGCTGTTACTTAAAACAAAAACATCTCTATTTATTGATTTGATTCCCTCACCAGTTGCCAAAATTAACTCCATGAGTGTATACCTTGACTTTTAGCCTTCCCTAATGCCTAGAGGACATTGTTTCCTTACCTATGCATTCCAGAATCCCACTCTTCCTTCAAAACATAGATTCCTTTAAGCACCAGCTTCTTTCTACATGAAGCCTTTCCTGTTCTTTCCATTGTTATTACTCTCCATCTCTCTGGAACTACTTTGTATTCATTTGTAATATTCTCTCTATAGAGAAATAGCCTTGAAACGGAAAAGATCAAGGTTCAAGACTTGTCTTTAACACATATTACTGGCTGTTATCTATCTGGACAACTTTCTAAGACTAATTTACAGAGGTCTCAATATATAGTTTCCTTACCCAGGAATTTCCAGAACTAGTGAAATCATGGGTACAATCCCTATTCCCTATATTTATTTATTCTGCACATGCTTATATATTTACTTGTTGACTCTACATTCGAATGTAAACTCCCCTAAAAGCAAGGATTGTTTCATTCTTTGTATTTGCATATCCGAAGTCTGGCACAAAGAAGATGGGGGTACTTAATAAGTATTCAGTGATTGATTACATGTTACTAAACTGGTAAATAAAAATTTAAGTCTTCCTCAAATGAGTTATTCTCTATTCTAAATTATTATTTATTATTTAGGATAGCTATCATTATTTCATGCAGCACCTCATTCTACATGAACCCCATGGCAAGATTAAAAGTTTCCTAGATGCTTCACTTTCTACTTCTTTAGTTACAATGTTGTCTACTTAGACTAACAAATGAACCCACATGACTTAAAACTGAAATATTTGGTCCCCTGCAACAAGAAGGATAATCTACTGGTAATTCTGCGCCCCCCCCCCTTAAGCTACCAATTAGAGATTTACAAGCTCATCATAAAGTTCTTAAATGCAATAATGGAACGGAAAAAAGAACAAGTAAATGCAATAAAAACACCTAACATAAGAGTCCTATTCAATTTTGTCTTCAAACATCTTCTGTTCTGATAATAGCATAAAAATCTTGGTACAAGAGCCGTAAAAAACTGTCTCGTAAAATTCAGTGACATTCCCTATGAAACTATCTAAGTGACCTTCACTTGAGAGCAGAATCAAGATATGAACTTTCCATCACTAACAATAAGATACCATGGTAACCTATTGTGATGTTTATTACTAAATGGAGTATAACAGAGCAAGTGTAAGATTTAAGGTAAATTTATCTTACTTCTGATTTTATTCCAATTCAACACTAATATTATCAGATAAGTCACAATTAGGAAAAGTTATAAAATGCCAATATCATATACAACACTTGCATTTAATTTGAAAGATCACTTCCAAGTTGGCAACCTATTAATCACTTCCCTAGTGATTTGTAAAAGGAGAAAAGTTATAATGAATTTGTAATTCAGGATATACGTTATGATACAGATCAATACTAAAATTCAAAACTCTTTATTATCAATTACGGTTGCTTTTACAATGCTGTACTTCAAAGTTAAACATCAGTATCTGACAATGTTCTGCCCAGGAAGCATATATGCTACTTATAACAACATCCTTTTAAGACTTTTATAGATTCTTAGATTGTTATAACAAAAGAAAATGTTTTTGCAGATAAATCACAACTTCAGTAGATTCTAACTTGGATGTGCATGTCGCATTGGAAATAGAGGATTTGGAAGGTGAGAGAGGAGTTGAGAATAAGAATGCCATTTAATTCTCTGGGGCCACAGCTTGGCTGAGGGGGAAAAAATGCTGGTTAGATGTGAGAGAAATCAGATAAGGACGAGGTTAAGCGTGGCCAAGTCAAGTCTGAAAGGGTAGGAAAAGGAAGAGGAAGGCAAAACCGGGATTCGTCTTCCCATCCCCCAAATTATAGGATTTTTACTTCGGATTCTGCGTTCCAAAAATGCAAAATAATTGCACTGCTAATGTATCTGTTAACCCTAAAAGAATGGAAGCTCCTGGAGGACAGGGGCTGTCTCGTTTCTGCCTCAGTACACAGAAACACACAGGATATGCTCAATAAATATTATTTGGTAGAATGACTTAGTGGGCCCCAATATGAGAGAGGTCGAGAGGACGCAAGGAGGAGGTGAGCTGAAAGAGGACCGAGAAGAGCAAGGGGGTCTGGGAGACGGAGAGAGAGGGGTCTCCGGAGTGGAAATGGGGGGCGCGCTGGGAAGAGAGGAGCCGTAAGGAGGGAAAGAAGGAAGGAAAGCCAAGGCCTCGGGGGCCCAGAACCGGGGCTGAGGAGGGTGAAGGGGACTGGGGGCGAAGCGGGGCGGGGCAGGGCGGGGAACGAGGCCCCGGGGCCTCTGGCTCCATCCCGGAGGCCAGCCAGCCATTCCCCAAAACTCTCCGCCGCAACACATACATACACGCACATACAGAGTGCCCCCGCAGCACAGACACACACATACACACAGACACAGACACACACACGCGGTACCGCCGCAACGCACACACACGCGGTCCCGGCCCCGTGCCGTCCTCTCAGCCAAGGCCACGGCTCCTAGCTTGAGGGCCAGACCGAGCCGAAGACCCAAACCTCGGCCGGTGACAACGGCGATGCCTCTTACCTGAGCTCCCCCGTGTTGTATCGCTCACCGTCCCCCCCGTCCCCGCCGCGTTCCGCCATTACACAGGACCCCGCTCACCCACCCGCCGACCAGGAGAGTCCCATTGGGCGGAGGAAACGTCAATCCCCTCCCCGGAAGGCGGGCGTTGCCATAATCCGTGAGACAATTGGATAACACTACGGTCGCTCTGGCGGCCGAGGAAACAACCCGTCTATCCATTGGACAAAGGGCCCGCCGACTTTGAAAGCGGTGAAGAGGCAGCTCGTTGATTGGATATTCTAAAGCTTTATGGGAAACGCGACCGTAACAGCGAGGAACCGCCCGGCGCCCCCTCGTGGTCTGGAGAATTGAGTCCTCCCACGACCGATCCCAGCCCAACTCCAGCCACGTGTCTGCCGGATCTTGGAAAAACCAATTATGTAGTGCCATTGGCCATGTGTAGCACAGACAGGGAACTTTGCTCGGAGTCAACGAATCAGAGGCAAGTTTTACTTGTCTTCAGAGCAATTAAGGATTTGTTCTAGAAACCTGTCACTTCCTTTATTCCTTCTTTGGCAAGTCATGATTCTTAATTCAATAAACATTTTTTAATTACATGTACTCTTAATTACACCTAGGTGACTTGAACAAATAGTATTGGAAAATTTAGCCAGAAAGGATGTGCTTTTTTATTGATACAAGACTCGTTAAATACATTTTTAATTACAGTCTTAAATCATATAATCTCAGAAACGTGTTTCCTCCCCCAAGGACGGATACCTAAAATGAAAACTCCATTCATTCACTCCTTCAGGTTAGCTGGCCCCTTAGTAGACAGATGGACTTTAAGCAGGAAAACTTGGCTTCAGATAACACCTTACATGTAATCAGTGTGTGAAAATAGGCATTCAAAAACCTCTCAGTTCCCTAGGTAACTTTCAAGATTCTAAGTTGTAGAGGAAATCCTTTTCTTATCATTGGAGCTCTCTGCAATAATAAAATCACAAATATATGCCTACGACAATCCCCCAAAAAAGTTTCATTTAATAAGCTTCTATTAAAAGTGCTGTACTAGTCACAGGGGAACGTTAGAGATGAGAAAGTTCAAATAAGACCATACTCTTTACTTTCATGGAACCTGCAATCCATAAGGGATAAAACAAAGATACATAATGCTTGTATAAGAGATTCTTATAATTCAAATGATCCAAATAAACTTTTGGAAATTTTTCTCAGTCTTTTGCTTAAAAAATCCAGAAATTCTGGAAAATATATTTATGGTCTCCATATTACACTGAGACCAATTTCCCATGTGAAAAATATATATACTTAATTGATAAACTATTATCACTAATAGTAATAAAACTCATCTGTATAATAGCCCTTTGATTATTAAACTCTAGAGAATAATCGATAGCATTTATTATAGTACCTTAAAGTTTATAAAGCATTTTTTATGTGTTATTGCATTTGATCTTAAAACCCTGGGAGATAGGTACTATTATTATACCCATTCTATAGATAAGGAAAGACTGAAGCAGACAGAGGTGAAATCACTTGCCAAGAGTCTCACACAATATGTATAACAGGTAGAATATAGATGTAGATATGCAAATATACGTACATATGTACGTAGATATACAAACATATATCTAACCCAACAGAAAGAAGATTGAGACATTGAGAATGAGAGAACAAGGAGAAAAGGAGAGAGAGAGAAGAGGGGAGAGGAAGAGGAGAGAGAGAAGGAAAGGCATGTAAGAAAGAGAGACATGTGCAAGAAGGGGGGAAGGGAGGGAGGGAAGCAGTGTGGAATAGTGGTAAGCTAGAAATGATGTGAACTGGTTTCAGGTCTTTCCTCTGACATAAACATACTGGCACATCTACCTATATCCACATTTGTAAATGTTCCATGATTTCTCTAAAACTGGAATTCTTAATAACTTGCATAAGGAACTAAAGGAGAACTAAAGGTAATTTTTTTCCAAGAAGAAAAAGTAGTCATAGACGAGTCACAACTGAATGACTATTGAGAGAATGAGAAATGTGCCAGTGCTATGTAAAACTGAAGGGCAGGGACTGTCCCTTTTTAACTGTCACATAATAGAGACTCAGCACTACCACTACTACCCCAATCCTATGTTATAAAATTAAAAAGAGAGGGGATGTGGGAAGACTGGGACACTGATGCATTGTTGGTGGAACTGTGAATGGATCCAGCCATTCTTGAGAGCAATTTGGTGCTATGCTCAAAAAGTTATCAAACTGTTCATACCCTTTGACCCAGTAGCATTTCTATTGGGCTGATATCCCAAAGAGATCTTAAAGGAAGGAAAGGGACCTACATGTGCAAAAATGTTTGTGGCAGCCCTTTTTGTAGTGGCTAGAAACTGGAAACTGAATGGATGCCCATCAATTGGAGAATGGCTGAATAAATTATGGTATATGAATGTTATGGAATATTATTGTTCTATAAGAAACGACCAGCAGGACGATTTCAGAGAGGCCTGGAGAGACTTGCATGAACTGATGCTGAGTGAAATGAGCAGAACCAGGAGATCATTATACAGAGCAACAAGACTATATGATGATCATTTCTGATGGACATGGCTCTCTGCAACAAAGAAATGTTTCAAACCAGTTCCAATTGTTCACTGAAGAAAGCCATATACACCCAGAGAGAGGGATGTGAAATGTGGACGACAACATAACATTTTCATGTTCTTTATTGATGTTTGCTTACATTGTATTAACTTTATCTGATTATTCTTTCTTGTAGATACGATTTCTCCTGCACAAAAATGATGTGTGGAAATAAGTATACATATATTCGACTTCCTAAGTATTTTAACATAATTAACATGTAGTGGATATCCTGCCATCTAGGGGAGGGGTGAGGAGTACGGGGGGGAAATTTGTAACAGAAAGCTTTGTAAGGGTTAATGTTGAAGAATTACCCATACATATGTTTTGCAAATAAAAAGTATTAATAAAATTTTTAAAAATAAAAATTAATTGATTAATTAATTAAATTAAAAAGAGATGAAGAGATAGCTTTAGTTTCTGCCAAAGACTTCATCTTCAAGTATAAAAATTCAAAATCTTTAATATAGAGTGAAGTCCAACCTTCTTTCAGATATAGGATTTTAAAATGTTTGCTTTATTTTTACTTAAAAATTTTTTAGAAAAAGAATTTTATACTACGGCAGAAAGTAGGCATCAACCAACACCTAACATCTATCAAGGTAAATTCAAGGGTTCATGATTTAGACATAAAGGATGATACTATAAGCAAATTAGAAATCAGATCTCTGGAGAAAGAAGGAATGTATGGCCAAGGAAGAACTGGAGAACATTATGAAATGCAAAATGGATAATTTTAATTATAAGAAATTAAAAAGGTTTTATATAAACAAAACCAATGCAACCAAAATTAAAAGGGAAGCAAAAAACTGGGGAAAACATTTTTTACATTCAAGGCCTCTGATAAAGGCCTCATTTCTAAAATATATAGAGAACTGACTCAAATTTATAAGAATACAAGTCATTTCCCAATTAATATGTGGTCAAAGGATATAAACAGATAATTTTCAGATAAAGAAAGTAAAGCCATTTCT
The DNA here is from genome assembly GCA_023553655.1 of Myrmecobius fasciatus. NCBI lineage: Eukaryota > Metazoa > Chordata > Mammalia > Dasyuromorphia > Myrmecobiidae > Myrmecobius > Myrmecobius fasciatus. The sequence goes on along the minus strand of JAJPUD010001734.1, from coordinate 295,783 downwards.
AGTAATATGAAAAAATGCTCCACATAACTACTGATTAGAGAAATACAAATTAAGGCAACTCTGAGATATCATTACACACCTCTCAGATTGGCTAAGATGACAGGATAACATAATGATAAATGTCGAGGGAATGCGGGAAAACTGGGATGCTAATACATTGTTGGTAGAGTTGTAAACTAATTCAACCATTCTGGAGAGTAATTTGGAATTATATCCAAAGGGCTATCAAACTGTGCATACCTTTTGATCCAGCAGTGTCTCTACTTGGTCTGGATTCCAAAGAGATCATAAAGAAAGGAAAGGGCCCCACATGTGCAAGAATGTTTGTGGCAGCCCTTTTTGTAGTGGCTAGAAACTGGAAGCTGAGTGGATACCCATCAATTGGAGAATGGCTGAATAAATTATGGTATATGAATGTCATGGAATATTATTATTCTGTAAGAAACGATCAGCAGGATGATTTCAGAGAGGCCTGGAGAGAATTAGATGAACTGATGCTGAGTGAAATGAGCAGAACCAGGAGATCATTATACATGGCAACAAGACTATATGATGATCAATTCTAATGGACTTGGCTCTTTTCAACAATGAGATGATTCAAACCAGTTAGACTTGTGATGGAGAGAGCCATCTGCATACAGAAAGAGAATTGTAGGGACTGAATGTGGATCACAACATAATATTTTCACCTTTTTTGTTGTTTGCTTACTTTTTTTCTTTCTTTTTTTTCCTTTATGATCTGATTTGTCTTGTACAGCATGATAAATGTGGTAATATATTTAGAAGAATTGCACATGTTTAATCTATATATGAACCTATATTTAACCTATATAACAAATATATAGATTATTTGCTGTCTAGTGGAAGGGGTGGGGAGAGGGAAGGAGTAAAATCTGCAACACAAGATTTTGCAAGGGTGAAGTTGAAAACAGTCTTTGCATGTATTTTAAAAAGAAAAAGATATTATTTTAAAAAAAGAAAAAAAATTTAATTTTCAATGACATTTTAACAAATTTGCAGCATAGCATTAGAAGACCTGAACTCAGTCTCTGCTTCTGCTCCTTCCTAACTATGTGACAGGGAAACAAATCATCTTTCTGGACCTCAACTTCCCCTTTGTTTAAAATGACAGGGTTGGACTGAATGATCATCTTAAGGTTCCTTCCATCTCTAAGTCAACTGTTCTTTCAAATCTTAGATATTCTTTACCCAAACCATCAACAGTACCTTGGTTAATTAAATATTTCTTCTTCGTGGAGAGAAAGATTGACTTAACAGGCATATTATTCTACAATGTCTTTTGTCTTTGGAACCCTTACTTCTATACACTTGAATGACTTAAATGAGGCAAGATTTTGCCGGATTTCAAATACTGCTTTTGAAAGTTTAGATGAACAAAGACTAAAGAAGCCACAAGCAGGAATTTAGCATTTGAGAGAAATGATTATTTCTTTCTTATGTTAATAACCAATTATTAATTGAGATTAAGATTATTTTTTCTATTTCCTCATTCAGAAATAAATCCTCCTAAGTTATACAGCCAGTCCTTGAAAGATATTGCTGATCTTGCCCAAAAATTTACTTTACCTAGATCATCTTATCTAGGTAAAATTGTTATCTCACCCAACTAGAAAAATCTTACAAAGAGAATTTAATCTGGTGAATTCTAGCTCACTGTATTCTACTCAAACATGTTAGGAGGAGTGGGGAGAATTGATGCTTTTGTAAAGATAGCCCAGGATTGGAGTAGTCCCTAAGTGACAAAATCAAAATCAATCCCCCCCCATTAGAAGAGACCCACCTTTCCTTACCATATTCATTCTTATTGTTAAACAATCAGAATTGATTGTCACTTATTGGGAACACCCACTTTTCCAAGGGTATATAAATATGAACCAATGTGTGAGATGAAGGGGAGGAGGGGGAACCTTTGGTTTATGAAAGCCAAAAGACCATCCTTTTATTAGTTAATCCCTAGTCATAATTAATAAAATGATTAATTATCCAGAAAGTATACCATTCAAAGTTTTTATTCACCACACATCTATATGTCTGTTGCATTTATTTCTCTCTCTCCCTTCAAATATCCTTATAATGACTTATTTCACTCATATCACTCTGGTAGAACTTATACTTCTTGAGGAATTGAGGAATTACTTCATTTTTATCTTCATGTCCTTAGCATCCAGCACAATGCTTGATGTATAGTAGGTTCTCAAATGTTTGTACAACTCTTCAAAACCCAACCCCCTTTCTGGGCTTCTTTTCAGTCTTCTTACATGTTACTTCCCAATAAAGCTATATTGGACTATTCCTGTTCCATACAACATTCAGTATCCAGTCTCCAGATCTTTGCACTGGCTATCTCCTGTGCCTTCCTCCTCACCTATGCATCTTGGAACCCTTGAACTTCTTCAGAATTCAATGCAATTCCACTGATGAAGACTTTCCTGTATTCAAGTGCTACAGAATTTTGTTATTGTTCAATTATCTTCTCTAACTTTTTGTGATTCCTTTTAGGGTTTTCTTGGTAAAGACACTGGAGTAATTTGCCTTTTCCTTCTCCAGCTCATTTTACAAATTAGGAAACTGAGGCAAACAGGGTTAAGGGACTAGCCTGACATAGCTCGGAAATATCTGAGGCTAGATTTGAACCCAGGACATTGGGTTTTCCTGACTTCAGGCCTACCTCTCTACCTACTGTGCCACCTACCTGCCCTAGAGAATACCTTCACCAAACAACTTTTTAATCATTTTATGTACATACATATAGTCTATGGATGCTTGTATGTATACATATCTCTACCATTAGAATGTAGGCACCTTGAGGGCAGAAACCATGTTCACTTTTGTCTTTGTGTGCCCAATGCTTAGTACAATACCTAACACACTGTAAACCTTTGATTGACTATTGATTGATTGGAAAAAATGTTAGCTCCTGAATTAGAGGACCTGATTTATTAAATAATAGATTATTGGGGAGGTCCTTGACCATTCCCAAAAATTAGGGACCAATCCCATCTAGAAGATCTCTTTCTAGGGAGTTGTTGCCCCACCCAATTAGAAAACCTTACAGAGAATTTTCATCTAAATTGAATTCCAACCCATTGTATTCCATTCAGGTTGTTTGGGGACTAGAGTGGGGGGGGGGGAGGAGAAGGAAAAGTTATAATCATTTGTCCAGATTAACCAATCTGAGGGTGATTTGGAAATAAATTTCATAATCAAAAATTTCCAGTCCCTCATTAGAAAAGGTCTACCTCAATTCAAGCCATTTCTAATGGTCTTGTGATGGAGAAAACCATCTGCACCCAGAGTGAGGTTTGTGGGAACTAAGTGAGTTTTTTTTTGCTTTTTGTAATTGTTTGCTTGCATTTTGTTTTCTTTCTCATTTTTTTTTTCCCTTTTCAATGTGATTTTTTTGTGTGTGCGCGCAGCATGATAATTGTGGAAATATGTAAAGAATTGTACAGGTTTAATATTTTATTGGATTATTTGCCATCTAGGAGAGGGGGTGAAAGGAAGGGAGAGAAAAAATTTGGAACACAAGGTTTTGCAAGGGTGAATGTGGAAAACTATGCGTATGTTTTAAAAATAAAAAGCTTTAAAAAAAAAGAATAGGCCTACCTCTTATAATATTTATTCTTTTCATTATTTGTTAACCAACCAGAGCTGATTGCCACCTCTGGAACACCCACTCTTCCAAGGGCATAAAATCATTTTGAGTGGACTCCATAAGGAGTCTTTGGCATTCAAGAGCATCACTGACTCTTTTTATTACTTACTGCTTGCATGATAATTAAATACCCAGAAACTATGTCTCTTGAACTTTTAATACATCCCACCCCTAATGTTTGCTACTCAAAATTTGAAGCAAATCATTTACTTTCCCTGGGCCTCAAATTTCTCATCTGTAAAATGAGAGGACTCAATAAAATGGTCTTGGAGTTTCCCTCTTGCTCTGCATCTTTGAATGATCCTGGGATCCAATGAATCATGGCCTTGTCTTTGGTCAATTTATTTTATTTTATTTTCCAAATACATATAAAGATAGCTTGCAACATTCATTTTTGTAAGACTTTGTGTTCCAAATTTTACTTAGCACATTTCCTAACATGGTAGAGGCTTAATCAATTTGTTGTCTTTCCTTCCCTCCCTTCACCATCCTGGATGCTCTTATCTGGACTCTTTAAAACTCATCAATATCCCTAATAAACTTTAATGACCCAGAACTATATATAATTTTCCAGGTGTGTACAGGTATACTTTTTTTTTATTAAAGCTTTTTATTTTTCAAAACAGTGGTCAATTCAACATTAGCCCTTGCAAAACTTGTCCAGGTATACCTTGCAGGTATTGCAGATTCAGTTTCAGATCACCAGGAAAAAAGCAAATATCTCAATAAAGCAAGTCAGATGAACTTCTTGGTTTCTCAGTACATCTAAAAATTATGTTTACACCATCGCCTTTTTTTTTTCCTGAGGCAATTGGAGTTAATTGACTTGCCTAGAGCCACACAGCTAGGACGAGTTAAGTATCTGAGGCCAAATTTGAACTCAGGTCTTCCTGATTTCAGGGTTGGTGCTTTACCCACTGTACTACCTAGCTGCCCCTTCACCATGGTCTATTAAATGTGTAATAACATAATGTCAAAAAAAAATGTACCTACCTTAACAAGAAAAAAATACTTTATTGCTAACAATGCTAACCATCATGGGAACCTTCAGATTTGAAATCTTTTTTACTGGGGGAAGGTCTTGTCTTGATGTTGATGGTACTGACTGATCAGGATGGAAGCTGCTGAAGCCTGGAGAGGCTGTGACAATTTTTTAAATTAAGACATTGGTGAAATTTGCCTTATTAGTTGACTCTCCCTTTCACTGGAACACTTAGAGGCCATTATAGGATTATTAAATGGCCTAATTGCTTTATTTTATTTTTAATTTAGAGAATAAAACAAGTATTTCCATAACATCATACAATAAAAAGATGAATATACATGAAACTTCAGATTATGTACAACTTGCTAATTCCTTTTAAATATACAACAAAATTATCACATAAATTCCTTTTTCTTTTTCTATCCTCTCTTCCCCTCCCCCATCCCTAAAGATAGTTCCCAATAATCATGGATAGGTATACATGTGTGTATGAAAAATTATATATATACTTCTGTTTATCAGTTCTTTCTCTGCAGATAACATTTTTCTTACTATGTCCTTTATAGTTATTTCTGTCATTTATAATAGACAAAATAACTTATTCACTCACTTCTGAAAACAATATTGCTTGACTATATACAGTGTTTTCTTGGTTCTGCCCATATTGCTCTTTATTATTCCATGTAAGTCTTTCCATGTTTTTCTAAGATCATCGAGCTCGTCATTTCTCTTTTTCGGGGGGAGGGGCGATTAGGGTTCCATGACTTGCCCAGGGTCCCACAGCTAGGAAGAGGTAAGTATCACCATCCAGCTGAGGTCATCATTTCACAGCCCAGAGGTACTCTATCATCATCCTATACCACTTAGCGGCCGAATTTCTAGAGAATTCAGAGAACAAGAGAGGGGGTGAACGGCCTGTCAGCGGAGCAGTCAGAACGAGCCCGGCATTTCTCAGTGAAGTTCACAGCCTTATTGTGACATCCCAAAACAATTCACAACTAACATCAAAGACCACTGATGGCACGTCACTAATGATGAAAAGCCCTAAAATGTTGCAAGGACCACCACAGAGACACTGCTGGGAAATGGCGCCAACAGACGTTCTGGACACAGGGTGGCCACAAACCTTCAGTTTGTTTAAAAAGAAAATACACTACCTGCGCAGCACAATAAAGTAAAATGCAACAGAACAGAGCGGGCCTACCAGCCCACAGGGGGCAATGACCTCATGATTCTGGGAAGCTTTGCGTCTCTTAATGACGCCAGGAGCACGTTAGCTGCTATGGCTGCCACGTGGTCCTGAATGTACCATCTGGCCTTCTCCAGACACACTCTACCGGCTCACCGTGCTTCTGCCGTGGGGTCGTTGTGAGGCTGATTTTTTTCATCTCCCTCAACAAGTCTGCCCTTTTCTATATTAAAATTCACCGTTAGGTTCAGCCCAGTGTTCTAGCTTGTTAAGGTCTTTTTGGAGGCTGATCCCATCATCCAACATGGTTGTTATTTTTCCCAACTCTGTGTCAGTCCTTTCTTCTGGGCTTTTGTTTGTTTGTTCGTTTTTAAACATGCAAGAAGCTGCCAGAGGTAATAGGGTATAATGGGATAGTTTAAAAGAAGGTTCCCGTTACTCAGGATGTAGGAAAGGACTTAGTATTCTTTATTGCCTGAATTTAGAACTAATACCTATTTACTTTAAACTTTTGAGCCACGGTCACAAGTATCTCGTTTTTGGAAAGGAAGACTGTTATTTGGACATATTAATTCTTGTTTTATTTGATTAACATTTTAATTATAGATATTACAAACAAGATAAATTTTCTGTGATAATAGGGCACAGAAAAAACATAGAATAATTTGTCTTCAGATATTAAATTTATACAAGATGTCCCAAAAGTCTTACTGCAATTCTAGGTGGCAGTTCTAAGTTTAGAGCAGTTCTAGGCTAATGCTTAGAACTTCTGTAAGATTTTGGGGATACCCTATATTTCTAACATTAACCTTTTTTACTAACTAGCAGTAAAGTTAATTTGAGTGTCAATCTTTCTTCAAAACCTAATTATAGAGCATCAGTCAATCAACTAATAAATACTTACTATGCATTTACTATATGCTAAGTATGTGCTAGACACTAGTAATACATACAGAGAATGAAAAATCTTTTACACTTAAGGAGGTTCCTGGATAAACAATATGAAGGGATACAAATAAACATTAGGAATGGTAAATATGAAATAGGACTGGAGAGCATATAAAAGACAAGTTCCTGAAAGGGATACAGCACCCCAAAAGAGTTAGCTAGCCTTGAGGAGGAGGAGTGGGGTTGGGAAGCATAGTGGAGTTAGGAGAGATATTACGTAGGATGGGGGAAGGGGAAAGACACTGGGCAGAGTGTTTCCCATGGCAGTCTGACTCCAGGAAGCCATGGGATGGCCCATAAGATTTTATAGGGAAAATTTAACCTCAGAGACATGACTGGGATTTCTGCAGGGCCTGGCAAGGTGGGACTGCTGGAGACCTCTACAGGAGCCTGACAAGCTGGATTTCAGACTGGATGTCTCCCCAGAGAGTGGGACCATGGAGCCAAGCTGATCTCTATAAGAGCCTTCTCCCTGATTGCCTCAGGACTCAATTCTTTAGTTTCTCTCTGTCCAAAACACCATTCAGGACCTCATCATTCCCCACTCTTTTAATTTGTTAAAAAAAGTCTTTTGAAAAGTGGGTTGGTCAATGCTGGGGAATTACCCATACGTATGTTATACAAATAAAAAGCTTTAATAAAAAGAAAAGAAAAGAAAAGAAAAGTGGGTTGGGAATCCTTAAATAGATGGGGGTATGTCAGACCAACCCCGAAGTTTTAGGGGCCAAATCCTGGACATTTATTTAGCTGTGTCCCAAAACAGAGAGCGAAATACAGTGGTCTATGGAGTGTCACAGAGATGAACTGAACCTGAAGTGTGTGATAGATATCATAGAGGTACGAACTTAGTTACTAGGGCACAATAGCAGAAATCAGCACTAAGGCAGTTTGCAACTGACTGGGGACCCACTCACATACTGGGCAGTATTTTGCTGGGGTCCAGTCAGCCCAACAATCAGTTTCCCTCCAAACAAATGAGGCCCAAAGTCCTTTGGGGTATGGAACGATGATCTGTTCTGAAATTACTTCTTCTAGGAATGGATGTAGAGCCGCTTTGGCCGGGTGGGCCAGGAGGTGATTGAAGCTAATTATCCAGTGCATTCTGAGTCAGGTCTCTGAAGTTGGTCAGTACAACTATCAAGTGCTGGTTACTTAGAAATGAATTAAATAGGGGCAGCTAGGTGGTGGAGGGGATGGAGCACCAGCCCTGAAGCAAATCTGGCCTCAGACACTTAACCTGTCCTAGCTGTGTGACCCTGGGCAAGTCACTTAACCCCAATTGCCCCAGCAAAAAAAGAAAAGAAAATGAATTAATCAAGAGGCAGAAGTTAGGAACAGTAGCATTGCAAACTGTAAAAGGGCTTGCTTGGGTGGGCAAGGACACCTGTCACAGTGTTCAAAAAGACTTAAGCAGATCAGGCTGTGTCCTAGTCTGACCAAAAGTTCAATTTTAAGTGCCTTAGCCACAGTTTGGGTGACCTGAAGGCTAGTCACTCTAAAGAGCTGGGCAGGCCAAAGCTAAGTGGGAGCTCTTTTAGTAGAGACTTTGCTGTTCTTGTGCTGGCCTGGCTGTTCCTCCTGAGGAAGTTTCTCTGCTTCAGGAACAGACTTAACTGGGGAGATATGACACCAGCAGAAAAATATAATGTTGGAGGTTTGACTTGATAACATGGCTTTTTCTTTGGATACAGTAAAAATGGGGTTTTAAAATCATCCCACTTGGGATGGGACTTTAACCAAAAGTCATTGCCTGGAGAACAAGAAGGCAGTCTCTTTTGTGGCTGCATCAACAAACCAATTTCCTATGACTTGGTCT
>JAJPUD010001734.1:253235-267595 GCA_023553655.1 Myrmecobius fasciatus | reverse complement strand
ATAAAGGAAATTATGGTTTTAATTTCTTTATATGAAAATTGTCTGTTCATATCCTTTGAACATTTATCAAGTGGAGAATGGCTTGAATTCCTATAAATTTGAGTCAATTCTCTATATATTTTAGAAATGAGACCTTTACCAGAACCTTTAAATGTAAAGATGATTTCTCAATTTATTACTTCCCTCCTAATCTTGTCTGCATTAGTTTTGTTTGTACAAAAACTTTTTAACTTAATATAATCAAAATTATTTATCTGGTGTTCAATTAAGAGTTCCAGTTCTTTGGACACAAATTCCTTCCTTCTCCACAGGTCTGAGAGGTAAACTATCCTATGTTCTTCTAATTTGCTTTATGTCTAAATCATGAACACATTTAGATCTTATCTTGGTATGTGGTGTTAGGTGTGGATCAAGCCCTAATTTCTTCCATACTAGTTTCCAATTTTACCAGCAGTTTTTGTCAAATAGTGAGTTCTTCTCCCAAAAGCTGGAATGTTTGGGTTTATCAAACACTAGATTGCTATAGTTATTGCCTAGTTTCTTCTGTGATCTTATCCTATTCCATTGATTGACTACTCTATTTCTTAGCCAGTACCAAATGGTTTTGATGATAGCTGCAAAGCATTATTTTTAAAGAAATGTGGATCATCTTGTGATTTTTTAGTAAATGCTTCCATAAAGTCCCAACTAAAATCTCTTCTTTTACTAGACGTCTTCTCTAATTCCTCTTAATTCTAGTCCCATCTTCCTGTTCATTATCTCCTATTTATCATGTATATATAGCTTATTTGGTATATATTTGTTTGCATATTGCCTCCTTCATAAAATTGTAAACTTCTTGAGGGCAGGAACAATCTCTTTTTGTTCCCCTATCCTTTAGTAAAGTGCCTGCACAACTAAATGATTGATTGAAATAAGTAGCATAATAGAAAGAAAGCTAGATTTGTTTTGAAAAATTTGAGTTCCATAGGGCCAATCCATCACTTTCTGTCTTGGAGCCTCAGAGTTTAATCTTTTTTTTTTTTTTTAAGATGATTTCTAAAATCCCTTCCATTTTAAGTCTAAGCTTCTTAAGTGCTCCCAAGCACATGGCAGTACAAGATCCACTGATTATGGTTGAATGGCACAGAGTGATTTGCAATCCTGTATATAAATGCAGAGTTTACCACCCTAGGGAAGCACAGAAGTTGATCCACACAGTTCACTGTCAGAGGTAGATCCATCAGGGATAGCCCCAGATCTTTTGACACAGTAGAAAGCATGTCTTCCCCTATAAACAGAAGCTCCCTATGTCTCTGTATTCCCAGGCCTAGGCATTCAGAGTCTACATATGGCATCCTAGTCTCACCAGGGTCCCTGTAGCAGTTGCCCAGCCCAGTCGAACCTCACAGAAAGTGCTGAGAGAATAGAATATGTTGGGCATTCCAGTCACCATCCTTTAAGACATAGTCATAGGATAATTGATTAAGAGCTGGAAAAGATGTGATCTATGATGTGGAATTAGGAACCATTTTGGGGTTCGATCAGGTGAGGAATTCACAATGGCCATTCTCTTTGGCAAAAAATAGATTTATTTAGGGAAAGAAGTTACAGACAAAATGAAGAAATATAATAGACACCAGGAATGGTAAATAAGAAATAGAGTCAGGAGAGCATAGAAATGGGTTTTCCTGAAAGGAACATAGCACCCCAAAAGAGTTAGCTAACTATAAGGAGGGGAAGTGGGGTTGGGAAGCAGAGTGGAGTTAGGAGAGATACCATGGGGGGAGAGAAAGGGGAAAGACACCAGACAGAGTGCCTGAGCAGCTGATCCAAAGGATGGCCCATAAGTAGGTTTTATAGGGGAAATTTAACCTCAGGGACATGACTGGGATTTCTGATAGGGCATGGCAAGGTGAGACTGCTGGAGACCTCTACAGAGGGAGGATTTCAGGGATATGACATAACTTGGATTTCAGACCTCCTCAGGGGGTGGGACCATGGAGCTAAACCGATCTCTGCCAGTGCCTTCAGCCTGTTTGCCTCAGGGATCAATTCTTTAGTTTCTTTTGGTCCAAAACACCATTCCAGATCTCATCAGAAGGGCCATCAAGATTAAGCCTTTAATCTTCCAGATTAACTAGAGGCCTAGAGAATGTTAGTAAATTGCCCAGGATCACACAGCCAGTAAATTTTCTAAGGCAGGATTTGAACTCAAATCTAATTCCAAGCCCAATATTCTCTCTACTGAATCCACTGGTTTGTTTGTATCTCTTTGTTACCAGAAAAGATCTGGGAAGAGGAGGAAGTAAGGAGAGAAAGAAACAGAGAAAGAGACAGACAGACAGGGACAGAGACAGACAGGGAAATACAGAGGCAGAGAGACAATGACAGAAAAAGACAGGGACAAAGACAGAGAGAGATAATAGAGACAGAGACACACAGAGAGAGACAGAAACAGAGAGAGATACAAAGACAGAGAAAGAGACAGACAGAGGGGGAGAAAGAGAGGCAGTGAGATAAATATAAATATAGATAAGAAAATACCATCAGTAAAACATTGGGGGAAAAAAAGGAATAAAAGGATTTCGGATCTAGTCTGCACTCTGCACTAACCTAGTGACCTAGAACTACTTATTTAATATTGAAGGTTCTCAAATTCTTTATCTCTAGAATAAGAGTGTTGATATTGCTTATCTCTAAAGACCTTCTAACTATGTAATGGAGGTTTGGCTAAGGGAACTCCATTCTCAGAGCATGTGTAATGCACTCTGTCTGCTACCAGCCCACAGAGGAGAAGTTTGAAGAGCCTGCCTCCAGAAAAGCCTGATCATTTGCAGTGGAAGGGTCCTGCTCCCAATCTGAAGCATGCACAAGTATTCTGTAACTAGTTACGAGGCTGCTAACATAATGGTGAAAAGATGGACTATTGACTGGCTGTTGAACTGGAACCAAAGTACATTCCAAAGGCCAAAGTAAGCCTCAAGTTTTCCTCTTTCCTTTTTGACTGTGTTCAAATGAGGATTCATAGACTTCTTTTTCTCCCAACCAGCTCTACCAACATTTTAACCTCTTACTGAGGGAGTTTTGGAGACAGCTAAGACCTTGTAAGCTTTGAAAGGTCAGAATAGTGAGTCACCAGAGGTCTAGGAGCTAGAGCCCATGCAAGATTTTTTTGGCCAGCCCAGATGATGAGGAGCAAAGTCCCAAAGACCTGTTTGACCCAGAATAGATCAAAGTCAGCCAAGAAGAAGCTCCAGTGATTCATCTTTTGGCTATTATGAATGCAGGAGTGAATTTTAGTGGGCTGAATGCGGCACAGAAAGTGCTTTAAGTTTTAGTCAGCTCTCTCCAGAAATGGCATCACTGACGGTCTCTAAGCCCTGGCTAGATGATCATTTGTTAGATGAGGACTTGGGGGGATGAGGAGGACTTTCATTCAGGTCTGATTCATGATGGAGTTGGCTTTTAAGGTTCTTTATAACTCTGAAATTCAGTGATTGTTAAGAAAGAGATCAAATTAAAGAGTTCAAGGAAAATTTGAGTTAACTGGGAGTATCAAAGAATGTTTCACAGAGGAGATCATGCCTGAATGCAGTGCCATGCAGAGGGACTTCATAAATCTTTGATGTGTTGAGTTGAACTGAATTGTGCCAAACTTTAAAAAATAAAAAAAAATAATAAAATAAAAAAAAGGAAGGTTTTTTTTTTTTTTTTTTTTTTTTTTTTTTTTTTTTTTTTTTAGTGGAGAAAGGAATGAATTTTAGGCAGCAGGGAAGGGGGTGTGCTGAGCACAAGAAATGACTAGTAGTACAGCTGGGCTGGGTCACACTTGAAAATAAGTTTCCTGAGGACAGAGACCACTTTGTTTTTGTCTTTATATTACCAACACTTTAACATAACTAGATTCATTAATAAATTCTTTTTTTTTTTGTTTTGTTTTGTTTTTTTGCTAAGGCAATTGGGGTTAAGTGACTTGCCCAGGGTCACACAGCTAGGGAATGTTAAGTGTCTGAGACCAGATTTGAACTCAGGTCCTCCTGACTTCAGGGCTGGTGCTCTATCCACTAGCCACCTAGCTGCCCCCATTAATAAATTCTTGCTGAATTGAAGCAATTTATATTTTTTCAATCTATATTCCTTCTAGGACAATGAATTAAATAAGCTCTATGCAATTGTGAATGACAGAGTGAAGGGGGGAGGGGAAGTCTAGTATAGTAGAGAGCTGTCAGAGTCAGGAAGACTTAGGGCTAAGACTGGACTCTGACATACCCCATTTGTGTGACCCCAACCAACTTAACCTTTCACCGCCCCAGGCAACTCTCTTTGGAGTATAAGTTGCTTATATTTTGTATGATATCATATGTATGTAATAGGCATTGTATTTCTTCCCTTCTTGATGGGTGGGAAAGGAGTTGAAGGGGGGAGAGAATTTGGAAATGAGAATAAAAATTTAATTAAAAAAAGACTATTGTACAGCAGATACTGATCTGCATAATTAGAAGGAATTTCCTAGTTGGCAATGAAATCACAAGTCTAGTTCAGTTCAGAAAAAGAAAAGATGAACATTATCTTATTCATCAAATCCTTACATTTGAATTATATATATTTATTTCCCGCCCATTTATTATTTATTTATTTATTAAAGCTTTTTAATTTTCAAAAGATATGCATTGATAATTTTTCAGCATTAAGCCTTGCAAAACCTTGTGTTCTAATCCCCACCTCCTCTCTTCATCCCTTTCCCTAGATAGCAATATATGTTAAACATGGTAAAAATTATATATATTTCTCAGAGCTCAAAAGAGTAAGGTTAGAATGAATCTTTAACCAATCAAACTCCCAAGAAATTATTTTACAGATCTAGAAAAAAATAGTAGCAAAGTTCATTTGGAAGAACAAAAGGTCAAGGATTTCAAGGGAATTAATGAAAAAAAAAAGGCTGATGAAGGTGGCCTTGCTGTACCAGATCTAAAACTATATTATAAAGCAGCTGTCATCAAAACCATTTGGTACTGACTGAGAAATAGAGCAGTCGATCAGTGGCATAGGATAGGATATCAGGACAATCTAGGCAATAACTTTAGCAATTTAGTGTTTGATAAACCCAAAGACCCCAGCTTCTGGGATAAGTACTCATTATTCAACAAAAACTGCTGGGAAAATTGGAAGCTAGTGTGGAAGAAATTAGGGCTTGACCCATACCTAACAACACATACCAAGAGAAGACCTAGTTGGGTTCATGATCTAGACATAAAGAGTGATGTTGTAAGCAAATTAGAGGAACGTAGTATAGTTTACCTCTCAGACCTATGGAGATGGAATAAATTTATGTCCAAAGAGGATTTGGAACTCTTAATTGAACACCATATAGATAATTTTGATTATATTAAGTTAAAAAGTTTCTGTACAAACAAAACTAATGCAGACAAGATTAGGAGGGAAGCATCAAACTGGGAAATCATCTTTATTATAATTATTATAATTTATTATTATAAAGGCCTCATTTCTAAAATATATAGAGAATTGTCTCATATTTATAAGAATTCAAGCCACTCTCCAATAGATAAATGGTCAAGGGATACGAACAGACAATTTTCAGATGATGAAATTAAAACCATTTCTAGTCATATGAAAAGTTGCTCCAAATCACTATTGATCAGAGAAATGCAAATTAAGACAACTCTGAGGTACTACTACACACCTGTCAGATTGGCTAAAATGACAGGAAAAGATAACGATGAATGTTGGAGGGGATGTGGGAAAGCTGGGACACTAATACATTGTTGGTGGAATTGTGAACAACCATTCTGGAGAGCAATCTGGAGCTATGCTCAAAAAGTTATCAAACTGTGCATACCCTTTGACCCATCAGTGTTTCTACTGGGCCTATATCCCAAAGAGATCTTAGAGGAGGGAAAGGGACCCACATGTGCAATATACACCCAGAGAGAGGGATACGAAATGTGGACATAACATTTTCATGCTCTCTATTGATGTTTGCTTGCATTGTTTCCTTTTTCTGATTTTTTTTTTGTTCATGTAGATACGATTGTTCTTGCACAGCAAGATAAGTATGGAAATATGCATACATATATTCGACTTGTCAAGTATTTTAATATAATTAACATGTAGTGGACTTCCTGCCATGTATGGGAGGGGAGGGGACTAGGGGGAAAATTAAAAAGGAAAGCTTTGTAAGAATCAATGTTGAAGAACTACCCATACATATGTTATGCAAATAAAAAGCTTTAAAAAAAAGAGAATGAATCTTTAATATTTTAGTGGATTTGAAATTAATGTAGATGCTTTCTCTTCCATGAGGTTCATGAATTGCCACTGTCCCCAAATTCATCAACCCCCTGGCAACCTGAAAACAAAATTCCCAGAATTTCTCTAGGCTGTTCCTCAGAGTCTCATTTTCCTAAACTTTCCAGCTTGGCATGATCTGCCAAGCTCATAATCTTCTGATATAACCTTCGAGAGCTCAAGGTTGACTCCATACCATAGGAGTTATCAGTAGAATCTTAGTAAAGCAATATTAAGCTAAATATTTACTTTTATTTTATAAGTTTCAGAGATAACTTCTCTTAACCTTAGTTTTATCCTTCCCTGGAGTCCTTGGCTTTAAAGTCAGTCTAGAACTAACTCCCTGATTATCTGGATCACAGTAATTTTCTGCTTTCTGGATACTTTTTTTTAAATCTCATTTACATATTATTTCCCTGCCCCCAAAATTTCATTTTGAAAGTTGTAAAATTATATTTGTTTTTCTTTTTTAATGCAGGACATTCTCATAATACATTCCTAGAAATTGCATCATCAAATAGATTGTCATATAGTAGTGTGGCAAAGATCTAGAAATCAAAGGAGTGTCCATCAAAATGAGGAATGGCTAAACAAAATATTATACATGGATATAACCAAATGTTGAGGATAGAGTTTGTATCATTTCATCTTTATATATCCAGAATTTAATTGAATAAATGCATATATCAATAGATCATAAACGTTTGATTAATAGCACTTGAGAATAATATTTGGAACTCCAGGAATTAAGACAGCAAATGGTTAATTGTGGCAACTGTATGAACTATACTGACTCCATCATTTAACTGAGCTAGCTCAGTTCTTGTTCTGTTCAGTTGTGGGCTAATCCAAATTCTTTCTTGTGAGAAAACTTTATTCAATTATGAGAATTGGGAGAAAATGTTATTGCTTTGTTTGAATCTAGGCCTGCATGACTGGGAAACTGGGCCCCTCTCACTGCTGTTTAGAGATCCTTACCCAAGGGTCTAGATTATGTTGAACAGAAACCAAGTCAGATCCAAAGACTGATACAAGGAGTTTACTCACAATTGCATATCTTAATCAATCCATATGTTTTTGTCTGAAACTGGTCCCATACTGATCAATCAGTTATTGTTTTCAAGTTCCTTCCATGTTTGAAGATGCTTAGGGTAAGTGAGACAACTCCTTTTCTGAATTCAGGGAAATGTACTTGGTCATTCTCCCCTTTCAATTTGGAAAGTCCCTAATCTTTCTTCCAATTAAAAATCATATTATTTAAAGTTGCATTATTTCATTTTATTAATTGGATTCATGTAATTAATTGCTTTTAGTGTATAAAAGTCTGTCTCCTATATTTATATTCAGACCAAAGCTGAGAAAATCTGGTCATGGTTTGTTGGACAATTGCCATGAATTGCTTAATAAATTGATATGCTCAAAATATCAAATCTTTGTTTCCTTAGTCATTTCATCTTGCACCTACCACAGATCCACACTCTCCAGCTTTATGATTAGCCATGTATGATAACCATGCCTTTTTATTGCCTTGAAAAATTTGAAGATAGAATACTGTACTATTTGGGCAGTGTGAACATCAAGAGAAATAATCTTTGTTGAGAAGCTTGATAATCCCATTACCAACACCAACTATCTCCTAGTACCATCACTGATGGGGAAGATCAGCCATCATAGTTGAAGCAGCAAATAAACCTTAGGGAGAGACAACATATTCTGATCAGATCAAAAACTATCTTGACCACCACCTTCTGATCCTGGAGAAGACAATTCTGAGGCCCATAATCCTAGGAAGAGCAGGACCTCCCAGAAAAATGGCTCTTCACAGGACAAAATAGCCAATAACTATAGTAATTTAGTGTTTGACAAACCCAAAGACTCCAGATTTTGGGATAAAAACTTACTATTTGACAAAAATTGCTGGGAAAATTAGAAACTAGTATGACAGAAACTAGGCATTGACCCACACCCAACACCATATACCAAGATAAGGTCGAAATGGGTTCATGATTTAGACATAGTGATATAAACAAATTAGAAGAATATATGATTGTTTACCTCTCAGATCTGTGGAGAAGGAAGAAATTTGTGACCAAAGAAGAACTGGAACTCTTAATTGAACACCAGATAGAGAATTTTGATTATATTTAGCTAAAAAGTTTTTATACAAACAAAACCAATGCAGACAAGATTAGAAGGGAAGCAATAAATTGGGAAAACATTTTTACATTTAAGGGTTCTGATAAAGGCCTCATTTCTAAAATATATAGAGAACTGACTCAAATTTATAGGAATTCAAGCCATTCTCCAATTGATAAATGTTCAAAGGATATGAACAATTTTCAGATGAAGAAATTAAAACCATATGAAAAGGTGCTTTAAATCACTACTGATCAGAGAAATGCAAATTAAGATAACTCTGAGATACCACCACACCTCTCTCGGATTGGCTAAGATGACAAGAAAAGATAATGATGAATGTTGGAGGGGATGTGGAAAAACTGGGGACATTAATACATTGTTGGTTGAACTGTGAATGGATCCAACCATTCTGAAGAACAATTTGGAACTATGCTCAAAAAATTATCAAACTGTGCATACCTTTGTTCCAGCAATGTTTCTATTGGGCCCATATCCCAAAGAGATCTTAAAAGAGGGAAAGGGACCCACATGTGCAAAAATGTTTGTGGCAGCCCTTTTTGTAGTGGCAAGAAACTGGAAACTGAATGGATGCCCATCAATTGGAGAATGGTTGAATAAACTATGGTATATGAATACCTTAGAATATTATTGTTCTGTAAGAAATGACCAGCAGGATGATTTCAAAGAGGCCTGGAGAGACCTACATGAATTGATGCTAAGTGAAATGAGCAGAACCAGGAGGTCATTGTACATGGTAACAACAATATATGACAATCAATTCTGATGGATGTGACTCTCTCCAACAATGAGATGATTGAGGCCAGTTTCAATGATTTTGTGATGAAGAAAGCCATCCAGAAAGAGGATTGTGGGATCTAAGTGTGGATTACAACTTAACATTCTCATTCTTTTTGTTGTTGTTCACTTGCATTTTGTTTTCTTATTCATTTTCTTTTCTTTTTGAGTTGACTTTTTTTGTGCAGAAAGATAATTATATAAATATGTTTACATATATTGGATTTAACATATATTTTAAAATGTATAATATATATTGGATCACTTGCTATCTAGGAGAGGGGGTGGGGAGAAGAAGGGGAAAATTT
Source organism: Myrmecobius fasciatus (assembly GCA_023553655.1). Taxonomy (NCBI): domain Eukaryota; kingdom Metazoa; phylum Chordata; class Mammalia; order Dasyuromorphia; family Myrmecobiidae; genus Myrmecobius; species Myrmecobius fasciatus. The sequence continues at coordinate 258,065 of JAJPUD010001734.1, read as the reverse complement.
AGAATACAAGTCTATGCAAGGATCAATGTTGAAAAATTAACCATACATATGTTTTGAAAATAAAAAACTCTAATTAAAAAAATAATAGTAGAAGAATTTTTTTAAGATGGCTCTCCTGCCTAATTCTCATAGCTGAAACTGGGGGGTGGGGGAGGAAATCAACAGTTGAGGAAAAGGGACCCGCTATCTCTGCCATAAACAAATTAGCCATCACCCATAACCAGGTAAGCACAGGAGCCCAGCAGAACACCATGGATTGGCTATAAAGACATAATGAAAGGGAAAAAAAAAACCTTTGTGGAAATGGGACCTATTGGTTATCTTGGCAGATGTTACAAGTAATGAAGACTAAAAATTTCTCTTCCCTGATGTCCTTGGCATTGCCAAATGGTTCAATACCAGAAACTGATATGGTTTTATCAATGAAAATAACATTAAAGTTGTTTTATCATTTGCTGTGCCATTACACCATTAAATCTTTCCATTGAATTTGCAGTTGAAACTTTCTATTAGAATTTCCTCCTGCTAGAATTTGAGGATTTGAAAGCAAAGACTGTCTTGTTTTCTTAATTTGTATGACCAGTGTTTGGCAGCACAGTGTTTTGCATGCAGAAAGAAATAATTGCTTAATAAAATGTTTTTCATTCATTCACTCATTCATTCCTATGTGTTTGTATAGTGCCTGATATATAGTAGGAACTTAATAAATGCTTGTTGAGTGAATGAATAAATGATTTGAAATCATTATATCAGTTTTTATATTTTGTTCCCAAGGCCTTGTGGAAAAACCAAGTTTCTATTTGTCATTCTTCTTCTTGTCACTAGAGGATCCCCTTGTTACACCAAATCCCTACTTAGCTGCAAGACAGAGAAGCCCCATCATTTCTTTTGTCCAAGCACCTTAGAACTCAAAAGGTACTGTGGCTTTACTTAAAAGCCTGAACCTCACTTGGGATAAATTTCAAGGTTGGGCATTTCTGAAATAAAGCTCATGGTAGAAATCCTGCTTCAGCCAAATCTAAATTATCAGTGGTAATAGGGGTTTGAAAGAGGGGGAAGGGATCACAAGGATAATTGAAATCCACAAATAACTCAAACCTCATTTTAGCCCACAACTCCTTCCCCAACCAAACCTTTTAACAAAGAGTCAAGAAGGCTGATTGTTTTTCCCAATTCCACCTCCATTCCGACTATCTTCCCCCTTTAGAATTATTAACAAGCAAGAAAATGGTCAAAAAGCAAAACAACCACAAGGAACAGGTGACACAAAGGTATGGAAAATCTAAAAATTTATTTATAATCCCCAGAGTAACTCAGATGCTTTTTTTTAAATGCTCATAAGAAGCAAGTACTTTTAACAAGTAACAAATTACATATTGTAATGAGTACAATAGCCTGGATAAAGTCAATTACAGCAAGGGATATCATCCAAGAAATATAAGACTTTTACAAATAAGATTATTTAGAAGTAACTGACTACTTGATTCTTGCAATCCCACTGCAAAATGTAAATGTATGAAGAAAGTCTCTAGCACTTTGACTAGCTGCTCTATAACATATTGGAAAGAGATAAACCAGAATCACAAGAGAAGACCCAACATGAATGGAACGGGATGTTCTCTGGTAGAGGGACTACTCAGATCACAGTAGGATGAGAGCATAGAGCTCTTGAAATACTGAAATGTGGTGGGCAAGTCAAACAATGGAGAGGAATAGAAAGAGCTCTAAATTTAGGACACTGGAAATTAGGAGATTAGTCTATCACTTCCTAGCTTTATAGATATAGTCAAATCATTTCATTTGTCTGAACCTCAGTTTCCTAAATGAGCATATTTGCACTACATATATCAAAGAATTTCTATAAGGAAAATACACTCTAAAAACCTTAAAATATGAGTTGCTTATACTTAAGTAATTTGCTGAAGGTCATTCAGCTAGTTTTGGGCAGAACTACACTTTGAACTCAGCTTTCCTTAGTGCTACTTTTGCTAATTTGCTAAATTGTGCTGGTAAAAGGACGACAGGAGCAGAATCAAAATATCAAGTATTTAAAGTGTACAAAAACTGTCCATACCAGAAACATGCAGTACAAATGGAAGATAATATCAGAAGGAAATCGGGGGTGAGGATAGAAGAAAGGTGATGGGAAAGAACTCTTACAGAAGGTAGGATCTGAGCTGAGTCCTGAAGGAGGTCAGGTAAATCAAGAGATAGAAATGAGGAAGGAGAAAATTCCAAGCATGGAGAATAACCAGAGAAAATGCCCAGAGTTGTTAGGTGGAGTGACAGATGAACAGCAAGAAAGCCAGTGTAGCTAGATAGTAAAGTAAGAAATTTTTAAGGAAATTGAAAAAGCAGGAAGGGGCTAGATTGTGAATGGCTTTAAATGATGGATCCTTAATGTAATAGGGAGATGCTGGAGTTTATTGAGTAAGGGGTAGCGGTGGGGAGGGGTGGGGGTATAACATACACCAGTGCTTTAAGAAAAATATTTTGGCAACTGTTAGTAACGAATGGATTGGAACAGGGAGAGATTTGAGGTAGAAAGGCCAATTAGAGGACTATTACAATAATAATAGATGAAATGAACTGATGTTTAGTTAAGTGAGCAGGACCAGAAGAAAGTGCTATGATCAACTTTGATGGCCTTAGATATTCTTAACAATACAATGATCTATGACCACTCCAAAAGAATCATGATGGAAAAATGCTAACCACATCCGGAGAAAGAACTAAGAGTCTGCTTTCAGATCAAAGCATACTATTTTCACTTTCTCCCCTGTTTTTTCTTTCTTGTGGTTCTTCCTCTTTTTTTCTGATTCTACTTTACAATATAATTAATGCAGAAATATGTTTAATATGATTATGCATGTATAACCCATATCAAATTGCTTGCCATCTTGGAGAGGAGGGAGAGAAGAGAAAATTGAAGGAGAAAAAAATTGAAACTCAAAAATCTTATATAAGTGAATGTTGAAAACTACCTTTATATCTAATTGGAAAAAATAAAATACTATGAAGTGGGGGAAATTTTTTTAAAATAGTGTTTATGTAAAATATGAGAGACTATACTGAAGGTTATGTGATTGGAGAGTGTTTTTGTGTACAAAGATATATAGATATGTACATATACACACATATATGGAAATATATATTCATTTACACAGCTACTGCTTTAATTCAGGCCCTCATCACCTCTCATTTAAATTATTCCAACAACCTCCTGATCAGTTTCCTGTTTGAAGTCTCTCACTACCCTAGTTCATCATATACACTACTGCAAAAGAAATTTTCCTTCAACACAGATCTGACCATCTAGTTTCTCTATTCAAACAACTCCAACTTGTCCAATATCCATATATATATATATATATGTATATATATATCCTATAGGATATATAGCCTCTTCTCTTTTGTTTATGTTTATATTTCCAACTTTTCATGATCTATACTGTCCATGGAATTTTTTTTATTATACCGTGAAATATTTATTTCAACCAAATTTTGTAAATAATCTAGAATATAAATATAAATAGAATGAAAAGGTATCACATAATCCACCTATCATAATAATTATTGCTAGAATATGTAGCTAATTACAACTAGGATATATATATATATAGTACATTTTTATTAAAGCTTTTTATTTGCAAAACATATGCATGGATAATTTTTCAACATTGACCCTTGCAAAGCTTTCTGTTCCAAATTTTTCTCTCCTTCCCCCCACCTTCTCCCCTAGATGGCAGGCAGTCCAATACATGTTAACTATGTTAAAATATATAACAAATCAAATATATGTATACATATTTATAATTATCTTGCTGTAAAAAAAAAATCGGATCTACAAGAAAAAAACCTGAGAAGGAAAACAAAATGCAAGCAAACATCAACAGAAAGCGTGAAAATGCTATGTTGTGGTCCACACTCTGATCCCATAGGCCTCTCTCTGGGTATATATGGCTTTCTTCACTGAACAATTGGAACTGGTTTGAAACATCTCATTGTTGAAGAGAACCATGCCCATCAGAATTGATCATCACATAGTCTTGTTGCTGTGTATAATGATCTCCTGGTTCTGCTCATCTCACTCAGCCATCAGTTCATGCAAGTCTCTCCAGGACTCTCTGAAATACTCCTGCTGGTCGTTTCTTACAGAGCAATAATATTCCATAACATTCATATACCATAATTTATTCAGCCGTTCTCCAATTGATGGGCATCCATTCAGTTTCCAGTTTCTAGCCACTACAAAAAGGGCTGCCACAAACATTCTTGCGCATGTGGGGCCCTTTCCCTCCTCTAAGATCTCTTTGGGATATAGGCCCAATAGAAACACTACTGGGTCAAATGGTATGCACAGTTTGATAACTCTTTGAGCATAGTTCCAGATATCTCTCCAGAATGGTTGGATCTGTTCACAGCTCCACCAACAATGTATCAGTGTCCCAGTTTTCCCATGGAATTTTCTTGATAAAGATATTAGAGTGATTTACCATTTCATTCTCTAGTGGATTAATACAAACAGGGGCTAAATGACTTATCCAGGGTCACACAGCCAGTAAGTGTCTGAGGCTAAACTTGTAGTCAGGTCTTCCTGACTCCAAACCCAGTTGTGTACCTACTGATACAATCTAACTGCTACTCTCTTATTTATTTTATATATGTTGTATATACTGTCACAGATATATCTGTTAATGTTGGTCTAATAATATATATGCATGATATTATAGATATTGGTATTAATTTACTAATATAGATATAAATCTATGACACCATATATGAGAGAGAGAGAGAGAGAGAGAGAGAGAGAGAGAGAGAGAGAGAGAG
>JAJPUD010001734.1:214410-253225 GCA_023553655.1 Myrmecobius fasciatus | reverse complement strand
AGAGAGAGAGAGAGAGAGAGAGAGAGAGAGAGAGAGAGAGAGAGAGACAAAGAAGGGGGAACATTATGAAGGTGGATACAACAAAACTTGCAATGGGGAGTTAAGGATGATACCTAGGTTATACACCTATGTGACTAGGAGAATTGTTATGTCCTCAGCAATAATAAAGAAGTTGGGCAAGTGGGAAGGACAAATACACATTTATACAAAGTCATTAAGTAGAAATTAGCAGATTGGAGAACAGAAAAAGCTTTGTATGGTTACTTCCTCAGAGGCACATATTGAGATGTTTATTTTTTTGGACATATCTAATGGGGGAATTTGTTGGGTTTTTTTTTGTTTGACACTTATATTTGCTATAAGGCTTTTGTTTTCACTTTTCATTTCCCTATGAATGTAGATGGGAAGGAAAGAAAAGTGATTTTGTTAAGTAAAAAAAAAAAGTTTAAGAAAAAAAAGTTTCATGCAGAAGATGGTGTTTGAGTTGTCTTAAAGGAATAGAGGGACTACAAAATGAATTTAAGAAAAGAGCATATTCCAACATATTTAACCTATATTGGATTACTTGCTATTTAGGGGAGGGAGGGGAGTGAGAAAAAGGGAGGAAGAAAAATTTGGAGCACAACCTTTTGCAAGGGTAAATATTGAAAATATGTGCATAGATTTTGAAAATAAAAAGCTATTATCAAAAATTTTTTAAAGAGCATATTCCAGGCATGTGAGATATGTAAAGATACAGAGACAGAATATGGAATATCTTGTTTGAAAAAACAGAGCAGGTAAGTAGTGCAGTGGATAGAGCACAGCTCCTGGAGTTCAAATCCCACTTTAGATACTTTCTAGTTCTTTGACCCAGGACAAGTCACTTAATACAAATTGCTTTCAAAAGAAAAAATGAAAACAAATATATGGCTAATTCGGCTGGATCACATGGTGTGAAAGGGAAGAATAATGTCTAATGAATCTAGAGAATAGGTGGAAGCCAGATTTCACTTGAAAAGCTACTCAGAGGGTTCTTCATTTTATCCTATAGGCAATACAAGGCCCTTAGGTTTTGTTGAGTAAAGAAGCTACATGGTCAAAGTCATGCTGAAGGAAAATTACTTGTGCAGTAGTATGGAGGATGGGCAGGAGTGGCAGAGACTTACAACAGAAAACTAATTAAGAGACTGAATAATTTAAATGAGGTGTGATGAGGACCTGAATCAAGCTAGTTTAGGTGCAAATGTTGTGACTGATAAAGACATGAGATGATGCTATTAGGGCAACGTGAGGAACTCACAATGGCCATTCTCTTTGGCAAAAGGCAGGCTTATCTAGGGGAAGAGTTACAGACAAATGAAGGGATATAATCAACACCAAAAATGGCAAGTGTGAAATAGAGTTGGGGAGCATAGAAAGGAGTCTTGGAAGGAGACAGGAAATACTCCATGAGGCTGGGGCATGCCTTTAGCTAGCAGGCTAAATCCTGAAAAGAAGTTAGCACCGCAAAAGAGTTAGTTTGCTATAAGGAGGAGAAGTGAGGTTAGGAGGGGAGAGACACCGTAGGGCGTGGCAAGATTAGGAGGGGCACCACGTGGCATGTTGTCTGCTTCCTGTGGCTCGTGTCACTTCCTGTCAAAGCTTAGCCCTAGGTTCTGACCTTTCTAGTCCCAGAGAACTCTAGGCCTTGAGATCATGTGACTTCCTGCCTAAGGCCTGCAGACCTCTGGGAAAAGGGATCACGTGACTTGGGCTAAGGTCTGACCTACTCCATCTCATAGACTTTTTGAGAAAACTTTGCCTGGTCTCATTCAAACACAATTCTTCCACACTTCCAGGTCCAGCACGACCATTTTCTCCATTTCTGAAACAAAGTTGGAATCTTAGTTAACCAAACTTTATATATGCATCATTAGTCACTGTTATTAGCATGGAAAACCCATAATGGGGATGCTGGCTGAACAGGATAAACTGAGTGAATACTCTCAAAAGAATATGACCTTGACTTCTGCCCTCATTGTGACTTGAGACTCTGCAATAACAAGCTGAGCTATAGCTAACAGCTGCTGCAGCTGTTCAAGTATCTTAGATAAACAATTCCCTCTAGTCTTCTTCCCCTCCCCCCAAGCCTTTTCATTAGCATTTAATTACCTAATAAGGTAATGTGTGTTCTGGGGTCGATATTTAGTTTCTGGTTAAATTAGAACTCCTCAGCCAATGGGAGAAAAGGTCAGGAAGGGGGTGGGGGCTTCTGGTTAGGGTCTCTATAATCTTGTGTTTTGCAGTTTGCACTTTGCACTCCTCTATTGACATCTTGTCTGTTGGGAGTTGCCCTTTCTTAAGAGATTGTCATAAATTTTTTTTGCTTTTTACCTTGAGAGTCTCTGATGTTAATTTGGGTAAGGGTCCTTGTCCCACACACTGGCTACCATTAGTTTTTAGATTTTACTTTGTTATAACTTTGTTTCAATTTGTTTCTTATAATTTTTATGTTTATAATATTTATTAAATTCCGTGTTTCCTTTGCTGCTTTCCTCTTCAAGAAAACCTGCATGTTTTAAAAGCATGAGATTTCTGAGGGACCTTTTTTATTTCTTAATCCCTAACTGTTTGCTGCTGCAGAAGATTACTATGTCCCCAAAAATGCTATGGAACAACATAATGTCAGAAAAAGGAAAATTATACATAACTCAAAAAGCAGTGAGAAAATACGTTGTAGGTAAAAGAAGCATGGGTTTTGCATTATAAAGAACCTTAAAAATAATCTAATCCAACTTTCTTGTATTATAAGTGAGGAAACAGAGGCCCAGTAAGATTATCAGAAGTGTGCTGAAATTAGTCCTACTAATGATTAAATTTTCAGTATGAGGAAGGTCAGTTTTTGATCACTTAACAGCAAGTCCCTGGGTAAGGGATTTTGTTCAAGGTCACATAGATAGCAAGCAGAACTGGGATTTGAACTCAGGTGGTCTTTAGAGACCTTGTACTTGAGTTATACCTTAGTGCCTCTGGCTGCAGTACCTTTCAAAACACATTGTGAAGTCTGTTACCTAAAGGGAGGTGGTGGGATCCAGTAGAGAGGATGGGAACAACAGATGTGTAGCTGAAGTGACACACTGATATGCCTGAAACAAGATTTCCAACAAGTTGGGTATAACCTGTATGGAGAATTTATGGAAAAGCTTACATCACAGATTTCCCCAACTTACAGATCAATCATTTTTCCTATGTGGCCACGACCTCCCCTCATTCAGGCCCCAATATTCCTTAATAGTTGATGAGAATAGGGGAGTGGGGAGATGGAACTCATCACCCTGTGGCCAACCCTCTAGAAAAGATCCAGATTGTTGGGGATGGGAGGGCAGCATGGAGAAGGAAATGTATACAAGAATTATGCAGGAGAGTGACTGGGTTAGTCTGATCTGCATTAGAACCTACCTGGATACCCTGAAGTGACAAATTAAATTTGTGAATAGGGAGTAATGCTTCTAAGCATTAATTTTCCAGTTTGGAAAATGCTTGAACTAGTCTACTAGCAGCTCCAATTTAACCTCTAATCCCCAAAGCCCTCAGACTACAGGCTTTGGGAGGTGGGGCCTGAAGATTTGGATATTGATTATCTGATTTTGAGTGTTTCACTGGCTGTTTCCTTGGATAATGTTAGGAAAGAAGTTTTTTGATCACAAGTTTTTCTAGGCTGCTGAATTGAATGTCAAAAGATTAATAACTAATTCCATTTTGCTATTGAATGGGAAAAGAGGGAGAATAGAATGGAGAGAGAAACCACTGAGTTTTAGAAATCTAATCTTACTGAACTAAAAGAGTGTGGAAGATAATCATATGCTGCTTTATGATGATGAATGTGTACAATACTGGACTTGGAATAAAAATATCTAAATTCAAATCCCACCCTTTATGAATTCATATACAAATCAATCTTTACCCTTTCTTCATTTGTAAAATGAGATTAGTAGTACTTCAACTACCTACCTCTCAAAGTTGTTGAGGAAAAAAACATTTTGCAAGCATTAAAGCATTCTCTAAACATTTATTTTTGTTCATCTTGTTTTCATCTTTTTTTTTGCATGGAATTCACGTAGAAACAGACCCAAGATAAGTCGCTTGTAGAATTTGCATTTATCAATAAATCCATGCTCCTTAAAGATATTAATTTGTAATTTCTTGTTGCTATGACTTAGGCCTGAATTGTCATCAAAAGCACCTTAGTTTCTATATACAAATCCTCATGACTCAACCATTTAAAATATGCTTTTTTTTGAGGACATATTGTTAAGGGAATTCATGTGGCTGTCACCAGTGGTGAGTCTTTTGATTCCATTGTTGGTTCTTCAGTATTTCATAGGCTCCAACTAGAAGTAGAACTCTGGCTAATTCTGCAGAGCAATTTGGAACTGTGCTCAAAAAAATTATCAAACTGTGCATATCCTTTGATCCAACAGTGTTTTTACTGGGTTTATATCACAAAGACATCATAAAGGAGGGAAAGGGACCCATATGAGTAAAAATGTTTGTGGCAGCCCTTTTTATATTGGCAAGAAACTGGAAACTGAATGGATGCCCATCAGTTAGAGAATAAGTTATGGTATATGAATGCTATGGAATATTATTGTTCTATAAGAAACAATCAGCAGGATGATTTTAGAGAGGCCTAGAGATCAATTCTGATGGACCTGGCTCTTTCCAACAATGAGATGACTAAGGCCAGTTCCAATGATCTAGTGATGAAGAGAGCCATCTACACCCAGAGAGAGGACTGTAGGAACTGAGTGTGGATCACAACACAGCATTTTCACTCTCTTTGTTGTTGTTTGATTGCATTTTGTTTTCTTTCTCATTTTTTTTCCTTTCTGATCTGATTTTCCTTGTTCATCAAGATAATTGTATAAATATGTACACATATATTGGATTTAACCCATATTTTAATATGTTTAATATATAATTGGGTTACTGGCCATCTAGGGGAGGGGGTGGGGGGAAGAAGGGGAAAATTTGGAACACAAGGTCTTGCAAGGGTCAGTGTTGAAAAATTATCCATGCATATGTTTTGAGAAAAAAAAAAGCTTTAATTAAAAAAAGAACTCTTTGACTACAGTGGTATGCATCTATTGTCCACCCTTTACTGTTGATTGAAGAAGTGATGTCTTCTTGTTCTAAAAGTATTTCTATAACTTTTAATCTATCATGTGCACTGAAATTGTCAGTCCTCTTTTTCCTTTTTGACAAAGTATTAATCATTCCATGATTAATTGAAAGTAATAAGTTTTGTGATTCACTTATATGGTATGGGATTTTAATAGGTTACTATTCAAATCTTTCATAATCCATTTTTCAGCTCTGAAAATTATCATCTTGGTATTGTATATATATATATGTACATATATATATATATATATATATATATATTTGCTTTTTGCTGAGGCAATTGGGGTTAAGTGACTTGCCCAGGGTCACACAGCTAGGAAGTGCCTGAGACCAGATTTGAACTCAGGTCCTCCTGACTTTAGAGCTGGTGCTCTAACCATTGCGCCACCTAGCTGCCCCTTGTATAGATATTTTAAATGTGTCCCCACACTGAGCATTGTCAGTCTCTTTACATATATAATTACAGCATTCTCTTTGATAGCTTTATGCCCAGGGTATCTTGCTTGGAGTATATAAGGTTATTTGTGATTATCACCTTCTTCTATTTGTTTATTGTGATATCTTAATTCAAGTTTGAAGCTTAAAAACCTGTAAATGTTATGGGGCTTTAAAGCAGCTTGTTAGAAAAAAAATCACCAAATTTATACTGTTACTTTTTGCATCCCTAGGATTTTTTGGCACATCCTTCTTGTTCCTCAATCAATATATTTGAGTTTTTTGCAAGTTACAGGTGATTTTTTTCCTTTTTAAGTGACAGAAATTATATCTATGTGAAGGAATCACAACCACTCTAATGTTCCCTTTTTCAGGGAGATCATGAAACTAATTTAGAGTCGGCCTTTTCTTGACCAAATCCAAGTTTTCATAGCAACAGCTCCCAGACAATACTATGCTGTCTCCATTCAACTCATCTTTATCCCCTTCCCACCAGAAAACTGTCCCTGAATTTTGATAAGACAGCCATGACCTCATTTTGCTCAGAAGCAGGGAACTTCCCAGGTATATACATGCCAGACCAACCAGACCAATGTGAGAACACCTTTCTCTCTCCCTTTTCCAGCTTCCTCTTATTTATTGCCTTTCCTTATAAGAATGTAAGAAAGCTCCTTGAAGGTAATCTTTCTTATTTGTGTATGTGTCCTCAGCTCTAATCATAATTCCTGGCAAAAAGTGCTTAATAAATGCTCCATTAATCTATCTATCTATCAGTCTGTCTGTCTATCTATCAGGAGTTCTTAAATAGGGATGGGTAAATTTGTTTTTTTTTTAAACATTGATGACTTTATTTCAGTATAATTGGTTTCCTTTGTAAATCTTTGTAATCCCTATGCATTTTGAGAATAAACATTATTTATATGTGAACTTCACCTGCCAAACAAAGGAGTTTATGATATAAAGAAGGTTAAGAACATATGATCTAGAACCAGCCTGCAACCTCATTCTACATTATCTGTTTTTGAAACTTGTAAAGGCAGTGGCATCACACTAATGTTAACCTAAACAATTATATCATCAGAGCCCAATTAGTCCAAATTCCAGAATTCTTTCCAGGCTTTTGAAGCTACCATGGTCTTGAGCCACATGAATTCATAATTGTACATGACAGATTATGTTTGGGATGATGGATCTTATTAATAACAACAATAGCCTCAATTATTTTGCTCTTTGTACACTGGTCCTTTTTGACATACCTTTTTGCTTCTCAGTGTTTTAAGCATTTATAGATTTTTCTAGTGATACAGACTATAAATTCTTTGTATAAAATATATAAACACAAATTTAACTCATATCTAGAAGTGTGGCAGTAAATATTTAACAAACATCTCTCCAGAAAAGAAAAACAGTCCATAACATGCTTTTAAATTTAATCTGCATTATTAACAATTTCTCCAAAACTTTCAATAAAATAATAAATCAATACTGATTTGCTAGTTTCCAAGGTATAAATGCTAAAACTGAAAACTGAGCAATTGTTTCTATGAACTAATTAAAGCTGCTTCCATCACACTCTTTCCTACATTTGAAAGGGTCATTAGTATTCTCATATTTTGGCAATAGATTAAGTGATACTTTTAGTTAAGAAAGGTGGAATCGGACTTGTATTTGAGAGATTATTATTAATCATTATCATCATCATTATCATTATCTTCTTCCCCAATGAGAATGTAAATTTCTTGGAGGCAGGAACTGGAGTTTATACAAACCTACATCTTTCATAGCATTATGGTACCATACATATCTTAGATAATCAATAGATGTTCATTGAATAGTTGAATGAATATTGTAAAATTGTGCTTAAATTTCATGTTTTAAAAAGCATATCAATCTCCCAAAAGACAAATGTGACTCCAATAAGATATTTAGTATATAGAAACATGTCTATTCCAATGATTCATTTAATTTCTAACTCTAATAAAACTCATGGTCTTTATTTCATAGTAAGCATATAATTAGGGAAATGTCTGAAATAGAGGAAAAAATATTTAAGGCAAATGCATTGTCTCATTTACTAAGCAGAGTCTGGGAATTTCTGTGTGCCACAAAGCCATACTAGGTAAAAGAATGAAGGAGCCGTTATTAAGCATTTATGATGTGCCAGGCACCATGATAAAGTCTGGAAATACAAATACAAAAAAGTAAGATAATCCCTACCTCCAAGCTATTTTACTTTAATCAAGTAGATAACATATATAGGAATAGCTTTGTGGTGGACAGGGAAAGCGAGTTTTGGTCTGAAGAGTCCCAAGGATAATGAATCGATCTATAGGTCAGTCATCTAATGACTTCACAAAATTAATGGTACTATCAATGAAATTACTAGGCCCAGAGCAAAAGGGAGCCAGATAAGTCTGCATGAACTCAGTCCTTAGTGTAGGTTCAGTCTGAAGTCAAGAATTTCTAAAGCTATATAAACTGAATAGATAGTCACAATTTCCCTGGGCCTTAGTTTCCTCAACCACAAAATGAAGAGGTCAGACAAGGCCTTAAAGGTCCCTTTTATGATTTATTATCAGCTAACAGTCTATCACAGTAGTCTAGATGGGAAAGGGAGGAGCTAGGCTATGGAAAGAAGCAAATAGATTTGAGACAGATTGTGGAACTAGAATCAAAAGAATGGGACAACTGAATAAATGTGGGAAATGAGAGAGAGAAAAGATTAAATATTTTTCTGGGGTAATAAGTTCAGATAACTGGGTGGATAATAGTACCATAAAAATAACCTGAGAAATTTGAGGAAGGGACAATTTTTAGGGAATAATGAGGAGTTCTGCTTCCCTGGCCAATGTGTGACCGGAAGAGGAAGCACTGCTGTAGTAAGAACATGTGAGGAGAGGCTTATAACTTTTGATAACAAAGAGCTTTTTATGTAATGTGCTTCATTTGTTTCTTACAAAAAGTGTAAGGGGTAGATAGAATAAATATTATTATCCTCATTCCATAGATGAGAAAACTGACTCTTAGAGGGCTTAAGGTACTTTGCCCAAAGTCACGTAAAAATAAAGTGGCAAACCTGTGATCCCAAGTCCAATGCTCTTTCTAGGATGCCATTTGCTTCTGTGTATACATAATATGCTTGAAACAGCTGAACATATGGCTGTACCAGTGAATTGTTGGACAGATGGAGAATGGGATAAGGCTTGAGGCAAAAAAAAAAGTGGCTGTTTCCCCACCCCAACCCACCCCAGCCTTTCAGGTATGTAGATTAGTTCACAGGTGTGTGAGGGACTGAAAATAATTGGGATACTAGTATATTGTTTATGGTTCTGAATTGAAAGCTGCCTTAAGGCAACTTTCATAAGTACTTCATTCTAGATTTTTTTTGGTGTATATATATATATATATATATATAATATTTATATATATATATATACTATATATACTTCAGGGCTATATAAAAAGATATCTATATATCTATATAATAGATAGACATCTATCTATCTTTATCTAATCTCACAATAATAATAACCAATTCTATTTTGAAGATTGCAGGCAGATACTTTTGGTTTAACTTTACTGCTTCTAACTTGTTTTTAAATAAATTTATTTATTTATTTTATTGATGTTTTGTTGCCTTTTTCACCAAAGGCTTTCAACAGAAATGGCTTTTGCTAGTTTATTATTTCCTTTCCTTGTTTTAGTTTGGTTTGGGGTGGAGATGGAGGGGTGGTTGTTTTGGTCAGAGCTGAAATACAACTTGAAAAAGGTCAGTGAAGTTTACAGGTCTTGTAGTTTCCTCAAGTGACAAAGTACCTTTTCTTTGACTTCAGGGCTAAGTCACATCGCTGAACATTGTCACCTGGCTCACCTTAGTGAAAATAATTTAGTCATGACTCTCACAAACTATGTCAGGCTTCATTTTTTTAAACTTTTATTAAAGCTTTTTATTTACAGAACATATGAGTAATTTTTCTACATTAATCTTTGCAAAATTTTCTGTTCCAAATTTTTCCCTCCTTCCCCCCACCCTCTTCCCTAGATGGCAAGTAGTCTAATACATGTTAAATATGTTAGAATATATGATAAATCCAATACATGTAAACATATCTATACAGTTATCTTGCTGCACAAGAAAAATCAAATCTAGAAAGAGGAAAAAAAAAACCAACCTAAGAAGGAAAACAAAATGCAAACAAACATTCACTGAAAGCATTAAAAGTTTATGTTGTGACCCACACTCAGTTCCCACAGGCCTCTCTCTGGATGTATATGACTATCTTCATCGATGAACAATTGGAACTGGTTTGAAACATTTCATTGTTGCAGAGCCATGTCCATCAGAATTGATCATCATGTAATCTTGCTGTTGCTGTGTATAATGATCTCCTGCTTCTGCTCATTTCACTTAGCATCAGTTCATGCAAGTCTCTCCAGGCCTCTCTGAAATTATCCTGCTGGTCGTTTCTTAATAGAACAATAATATTCCATAACATTCATATACCATAATTTATTCAGCCATTCTCCAATTGATGGGCATCCATTCAGTTTCCAGTTTCTTGCCACTACAAAAAGGGCTGCCACAAACCTTCTTGCACATGTGGGACCCTTTCCTTCCTTTAAGATTTCTTCAGGTTATAAGCCCAATAGAAACACTGCTTGGTCAAAGGGTATGCAGTTTGATAACTTTTTGGGCATAGTTCCAAATTGCTCTCCAGAATGGTTGGATCTGTTCACAGTTCCACCAACAATGTATCAGTGTCCCAGTTTTCCCACATCCCCTCCAACATTTGTCATTATCTTTTCCTGTCATCTTAGCAAATTTGTATGTCAGGCTTCATTGACTTTATCTAGAAAATGCTAGTCAAAGTGATCATTTATTTCATCGCCTTTGGAGAAAGCTTCAGGTGTAGGAATCTCTTCACCAATAGCAAATACAACCTGGGTTTGACTTAATAAGTTCTAGGGAGTTATCTCAACAAATAAATATGAAAAATAAGATGTAGATTTGGTTCTTCCCGATTCAAGTTTTGTTCTCTATCCATACTATACTTCCTGCTGCCTTTGGTCCCAAGTTCAATTATTGTGCAGTTGTGTCCAACTCTTTGTGACCCATTAGGATTTCCATAGAAAACTACAGTGGTTTGCCCTTTCCTTCCGTAGCTCATCTGACAGATGAGAAAACTGAGATTAACAGAATTAAGTGACTTGCCTGGGATCACACAGCCTGTAAATGTCTAAGGCCAGATCTGAACTCAGAAAGTTGAATCCTCCTGACATCAAGTTTGGTATTCTATCTGTTGGGGTGTGGAAGTTGAACCCCAAAAATATATTGGGGTTTCAGGATGGTATTGTGAGGTATGTCAAAAGAATTTGCAGGCTTAGATCCTCTCCAAATCAAGAGGCAAAGATTTTATTATAGTATTGGCAGCAAGCAAGTTCCAAAAGGGAATTTTAGTGATTAACAAGGGTAAAGACATGGACTAGGGAGGCTAAATTCTCTTGCAGAACTTGCCATTGGCAAGAGGGAAGATGCCATAACAAGGAGAAAGATGCTACTAGGGGGATTCAAGTATTCAGTAGGAAGTAGATGACCTTTAAAAGGTCTTTCAGTTCCAAGACTATGACAGTCTATGAACACTAATCAGTTGTTGAAAAAAAACAAATTGAGCAATTGTATTCATTCAATGCCTGTTCTTTTTTTATATATAAAGCTTTTTATTTACAAAACATATGAGTGATTTTTCTACATTGACCTTTGCAAAAACTTTTTTTTCCCTAAGCTTTTCCCCTCCTTCCGCCCACCCCCACCCCTAGATGATAGGTAATCTAATACATGCTAAATAGGATAAATTATATGACAAATACAATACATGTATACATATCTATACAGTTATCTTACTGCACAAGAAACATCATATCTAGAAAGAGAAGAAGAAAAAACAACCTAAGGAGGAAAACAAAATGCATGGAAATATTCACAGAAAGCGTTAAAATGCTGTGTTGTGGTTCACACTCAGTTCCCACAGGCCTCTTGGATGTATATGACTATCTTCATCACTGAACAACTGGTTTGAATCACATCATTGTTGAAGAGAACCATGTCCATCAAAATTGATCATTGTATAGTCTTGTTGCTGTGTATAATGTTCTCCTGGTTCTGCTGATTTCACTCAGCATCAGTTCATGCAAGTCTCTCCAGGCTTCTCTGAAATCGTCCTGCTGGTCGTTTCTTACAGAACAATAATATTCCATAACATTCATATACCATAATTTATTCAGCCATTCTCCAATTGATGGGCATCCTTTCAATTTCCAGTTTCTTGCCACTACAAAAAGGGCTGCCGCAAACATTTTTGCACATGTGGGTCCCTTTCCCTCCTTTAAAATCTCTTTGGGATATAGGCCCAGTAGAAGCACTGCTGGGTCAAATGGTATGCACAGTTTGATAACTTTTTGAGCATAGCTCCAAATTGCTCTCCAGAATGGTTGGATCCATTCACAGTTCCACCAACAATGTATCAGTGTCCCAGTTTCCCCACATCCCCTCCAACAGTTATCATTATTATTTCCTGTCATTTTAGTCAATCTGACAGGTGTGTAGTGGTATCTCAGAGTTGTCTTAATTTGCATTTCTCTGATCAATAGTGACTTGGAGCACCTTTTCATGTGACTGGAAATAGTTTCAATTTCTTCGTCTGAAAATTGTCTGTTCATATCTTTTGACCATTTATCCATTGGAGAATGGCTTGAATTCTTATATATTTGAGTCAATTCTCTATATATTTTAGAAATGAGGCCTTTATCAGAAGCTTTGGATGTAAAAATATTTTCCCAGTTTACTGCTTCCCTTCTAATCTTGTCTGCATTCATTTTGTTTGTACAAAAACTTTTTAACTTGATATAGTCAAACTTATCTATTTTGTGATTAATGATGACCTCTAGTTCTTCTTTGGTCACAAATTCCTTCCCCCTCCACAGGTCTGAGAAGTAAACCATCCTACATTGTTCTAATTTGTTTATAATATCATTCTTTATGCCTAGATCATGAATCCATTTTGACACTATCTTGGTATATGGTGTTAGGTGTGGGTCAATGCCTAATTTCTTCCATACTAGTTTCCAATTATCCCAGCAGTTTTTGTCAAATAGTGAGTTTTTATCCCAAAAACTGGGGTCTTTGGGTTTATCAAACACTAGATTACTTCAATTCCTGTTCTTAGTGAGAGGTTCCTTTTGTTTGTTTTAAAGATATTGCTATTATAATATATGTGTGTTTTATATATATATATATATACATATATATATGTATTTATATAGTCTGGTTTATACTTTAATCAAGAAACATTTATTGAATGACTACTTTGCATGAGGCTCTGTGAAGTATACAAAGATGAACAAGACAGAGTCCCCCCTTTAAAAAGTACATAAGTAGTTAAGGGGAAAAGACAGACATGACAGGATAGCTATGAATACTTGTATAGTTTGGAAAAAATGGCTAAAGCCTTAGACTTGGAATATGTCAACCTGGATTCAAATCCTGCCTCAGATACTAGTAGCTATTGACCATGAGCAATAGATGGACACATAATCTCTCAGTTTTCCCATCAATATAATGGGAATAAAAATTCTTACTCTGACTAACTCAGCAGGTGGTTTTAAGGTAAATAGTTCATAAGCTTTAAAATATGATATAAATGGGAATTATCACTTTTAAACCTTAATATATATATGTATATTTATATATAATATATATAAATATGAATGGTTGTTATATTCCAAATGAGTGAATGGTAATGTTGCTAAAGGACTGACTTTCAAGGAGCTAGAGACCAAAAGGCTTGGATCCCAATTAATTGGTTTCATTCTAGTATCTGTTTCCTTGCTAACTAGTAAATGCTTGAGGGAATAGTATTTGCTTTGTTATTTTCTCTAATTAACATCTGGTCTCATTTTCTTTGCTCTGTGGCATTTTAAAAATATAATGCAAATATTTTAGAGAAGACAATGCTCCAAGAATTAGGAAGAGGTAGAAATCTGTTAAGAAGGCTGCTTTCTTATATAGCATCTCCTCAAAGGCTATTTTTTCAAATCCCATTTATAGTGTCAGACTGGGTTCTTAGAAGGCAGTTGAATACTATCCTCAATGTTCTTGGGATAAATCTGAAGGGTCACAGCAGTCTCTAGTATTGTGACTCATGAGTCCCCAGCAGAATCCTTCCCATCAATTATCAGTTAGACTTGATTAGTTTTTAGAAAGGCTATTTACTGAGCAGGTATAACAAAGATAGTTGTTACAGAAACAATGCACCCAAGGTAGAGTGAGCTCAAATTTAGAGTAAAATATTAGTGAGATACATATATTGGAAACCCACGTGCAAAAAGGGATAACTTACAAATGCCTTTTCTTCTTTCATGGAATATTCATTGTTACCTTTTAATATTTCTTTTCTACAGAATGCTGAGGATCAACGCCTTTATAGAATCCTAAAGTTATCTTTCCTCTTTGTGTTTAGTTGGTTCTTAGAGTGTTTCTCAGCTCTTGATGCAGATGCTGCCATTGGCCACTGATGATTAAAAGATACTTCTGCTGATTCCTGTGCATATTAATACTTATACCAATGATTTTTTTCAGGTCTTCCTAACTTATGAAATTCACAAGATCATAGCTATGTCAATTCCATCTCAAGAAAATACCTTTTCTTCAAAGAACTTTTGTTTGCTCTTAGCATGTCTATTTATTCCCTTGAGTGAATGTATTGATTCCTAACATAGCTGTTTCCTAATTAGTGAATGCAATGAAGTAGCTGCAAGTATTCTAATTCACACTATTTAAAGCTATAATGTTAGAAACTATAAGTCATTCCACCTCAATGGAAATGTATGATGAAAATTTTAATAAAGGAACAACTTCACAAAATTCATTATTCACACTAGTCTGGATCTACCTTTGGTCAAGTTTCTCAGGTAGCATAGCCAATGGGGAGAGGGAAGAGGAAGAGAGAGACCTTCTCTAAAAGCAGTTTGTCTTTAGGGGCCTGAAATCCTTACCTCCTGAATTTGGAGTCCTCTCCTACTTGACTGAGTGCTCTGAATTAGTTTGCTATTTTTATATTGTGGCCATTATATTGTCTTGATCTTCTTCAACCAGTCACAAGATATTTCCTATGTCATTTGTCTTTATCAAAGATTCAAAGTCCCTTTCAAATTCATTAAGGTCTTATTCTCACCCACTTTACTTTTAATTGATTGATTCAGTGGAGATGGTTAAATCTTCTGCAACTAATTGGAATGAGAGTGGACATCCTTCACAAATTTAAGATTCTTAGCAAGTCAAATATAACATTTTCAAGCAGGAAGAAAAAATTAATACTGTTGGTGAGCAACGAATCCAATCCAGTCTAATAAATATTAATAAAGCATCTCTTATGTGCCAGGCATTGTGCTAAATACTGAAATATAATTAATAAAGACAGCATCTGTCCTCAAGACACTAACAATCTAAAGGAAGAGGTAACACAAAAAAGAAGTCAGGAAAAAGAGTGAGTGAGATATAGGGGGTTTCTTGTTTCATGGAGTTGAAACCAAGCCCGGAAGCAGATGCAGAATAGAGTAAGTTGAATCCATTTTGAATGATCAAAGCCTTAATGTGTAGAGTATTTTGCTGTCTCCTGGTGGAAAGGAGTCACAGTGTACTCTGATTCAGAGAGAAGTCTCTGAGAAAGGTCATAGTGATAGAGTTCTTTCATTTTACATATGAGGAAGGCCAAGAGAGGAGAAATGATTTAGAAAATAGAGAATCAAAGAATATGAAAGCTATTTGGGAAAATTGAGATCATTCAAGTCAATGAGGCTCTTTGTCTTTTACCATTTTATTCTGTCATCATCATATGATTCATCATAAACCTCTTCATTAATTTTCATCATTAAATTCCAGTTCTTAGGAAATTACTATTTAATAAAACATTTTTTCTCATGACAACTTATCTGTGTGCCAGTATTTTGTTCATTCAATCTACTGAGGAGATTGAATTAGAGTACCTTCAGTTCTACATCTATGATTGACTTTGTATTAACAACATGTATAGTGCTTGACACATAGTAGATACTTAGCAAATGCTCTTTGATTGATTTTCCGAACTGGATATTTGATGATAAAAATTAATTTAGACTACTATGATTATTCATTCTAAATAATCACAAGTTCTTTAAGAAATTTGTTGTTATTTTTCAGTTGTTTCCAATTCTTCATGACCCCATTTGGGATTCTCTCAGCAAAACTATTGGACTGATTTGCCATTTCCTTCTTCTACTCATTTTTCAGATGAGCAAACAAGATTAAGTAACTGGCCTAGCATCACACAGCCAGTAGAGATTTGAACTCAGGTCTTTTTTATTCTAGGCCTGGTGCTCTATCTACTATACTAACTACCCAAGAGCAGAAATTCTTATTTTCATCTCTGAAAGAACCTGACCTGAGACAGGAAAACCTGGGAAAGAACTAAGAAGAGCACCACTGTAACTAGACCTGCAAGATTTTTCTCTGGCATAATCATGAGTGGTAGACTCGGAGATTTGAGGACCAAAGTTCAAATCCCCCTTCTGGAATTTATTCTCTGTGTGATCATGGGGGGGCCTTAAGCTCTATGAGCCTTAGCTACCTCATTCATAAAACAGGGAGTAGTAACTTACTTGACATTTCGTTAAAAAGATTTGATGAGATTATGGATGTCAAGCACTTTTCTAGCCTTAAAAGACAACATAAATACCTGTTATTCTTAGCATTGCACAAAGGAAGATTACTAAATGTTTGAGGAATGGAACTATATTAAAACCAATTGTTTGGATAAAGTGAGGCCGAGAGAACTCAAAGAACATATCCAAGACAATAAAATCATATTAGAGTTTAGGCCTGAATTCTGAGATCAAACATCAAATCACTACCCAAGCTCAGGACTCACAAAGTATTCATAGTTGATCAATAGACAAAAGAGAAGGAGCTTTTTATTTTCCTTCAAATTGCCTAATAAGCTGTAAGCATAGAGAAAAGAGGATGTGTTTAAGAGAAAGGGCTAAAACTTGCCTTTCTGAGCATTCTTAGCAGCCATTTGGTAGGTAACAGGTCTAATAGTCAAGTTCACAGATTGCTATCTGAAAAAACAAAAATCAAACGCCTTTGAAGTGGCTTTTGAATAAGGGTTTTTTTGTTTGTTTGTTTGTTTTATTTTTTTTAACTTACTCTATTCTTAAGAGCTGCACTGTTGCTTCTGGGCAGAAGTATAGCTGATGTGAGTATGTTGACTGGCCACTGCATCAAATATTCATCAAGTCACAGATGGGAATCTACAAAGAGTTTGCAGAGTGGTCTAGTATATCCCCTATGTTATGTGGGAAACATTTTAGAGCCAAGCAGCAAGATGCAGACACATCAAGGTATATCTGTGTACCTATTGACTTTAATTGCTGACACATTTAAAACAGGTTAAATGGGGGCATATTTTAAACAAGCTGCCTGCTTTCTCATGCATGAAGTGAGCTGGCAGAAGATGTTGATTTTTTTTGTTTCAATGAAGAATTGGAATTTTGTTGTTGTTGTTGTAGTTTGTTTCTTTAGTTTGTTTTTGGTAACTTAACATCCTTGATAGTTGCAACTTCTCTCTACTCTAATAGCCATTATCTTACTGATGAAATCTTCTGTCTTTATTTGGTGACATTGGAGAGAATTAGAGATCTCTAGTGCTGACAACTGGTTACTAGTATTTATGACTGGTAATCACAATTATAACAGTGTCATATCAGTATCTTTCCTCTAACAATAGGCAGGGCTTCTATTTCCTGCAGATATAGGATACCACATCAGCACAGACTTGGTGCTTTGTGCTTTACAAACAAAGCTTTGTGCTTTAACTGAACTAACTCCACAGAAAAGAATGCTGAATAATTTGTGTGTGTGTGTGTGTGTGTGTGATTTTCTTTTTTTAGAGTGGTCTCTCTATTTAGTGTTCCAATATTATGATGTTATAAAAGAATCCCATTCCCTAGACCACTCAGCTTCTTAAACTGTGGTTCACAACTCCACATAGACTTGGTTTTTTTTTTAATTAAAGCTTTTTATTTGCAAAACATATGCATGGGTAATTTTTCATCCTTGACCCTTGCAAAGCTTTCTGTTACAAAATTTTCCCTCCTTCGCCCCACCTCCTCCCCTAGATGGCAGGAAGTCTAATACATGTCAAATGTTAAAATACTTGACAAATCGAATATGTGTATACATATTTATACAGTTATCTTGCTGTACAAGAAAAATTGGATCCACAAGAAAAAAAAATCTGAGAAGGAAAACATAATGTAAGCAAACATCAATAGAAAACGTGAAAATGCTGTTCCACATAGATTTGTAATTGAATGTGAGAGTCACAAAATTATGATTTATTATCAGTAAATGTTAGATTTGTACCTATTTTATATACCTGTATACCTGAACTCATATAAAAATTTCTCAGGCCAAAACGGGTCACAAGTATAAAAGTTTAAGAAGCCCTAGTCTAGAGTACCGGATTTGAAGTAAAAAAGCCTGGCCCTACCACTTACAATTGGTTTAACATTAGGCAAATCACTACACATCTCTGCGCTACTCGGTTCCCTCATCTATAAAACGAGGGGATTGGACCAGATGATCTTTAAAGTCTTCCTTCATCAAAAAAGGTAATTATATTGATGATAATGACTTAAAAATACTAACAAGTATGATATCTCAAATCCCACAGGTTCTAACAGAATCATGTCAGACAACCACTGAGAATGAGGGAACACCTCTTTCTCTGACTTCACCTCACCCAGCTTTTTGCCTTATCTTTATCTGGCATCAAAACCACTACCCAAACCCAGGACTTAATAGACATTCACAGCTGATCAATAGAGAAACAAAGAGGAGGGGATTTTTCCCCCTCAAATTATCTAAGAAGCTGTAAGCATAGAGAAAAGAGGATGTGTTTGAGAAAGGGCGAAGACTTCCTTTCTTTTAGATCTATAGAATACTAATTATTTTATATGAGGACCATAGAACATTCTAAGTCCAATCCTTTCTTTTTATAGATAAGGAAACTAAGACTCAAAGATATAAAATAACTTGTCCAGGATCCTTCATACAACTAGTAAAAAAAAAAAAAAAAAAAACCCCAAACACTATTCAAAGTCAGAATTGCTGTCTCCAAGTCTTTTTCCACTGTATCAGGCCACCTTTTATTTATACCTGAACCTTCCTGCCATCCTCAGCTCAGGACTGAGAATTCTTTGAATCTCAATTTTTAATTCTCTTCTCCTTTCTCTACTTATGTCCATAGCCATATTAACCATATTCTTAAAATGGTGCTGTTGAGTAATTTATAGTTGTGCCTCACTTTAAAGCAAATATGACATGTAAACATCCTAATGATAAATTAGAGGATAATCCTTTACTTGACCAAATGAATCTTTCAAATATCTGGAGGGCTTTAAGAAAAAAATGAATTGGGATCAACTCAATGGGGAGTGGATAGTCAGGAGGACCTGAGTTCAAATCCAGCCTCAGACACTTAGCATTTACTAGCTGTGTGACTCTGGACAAGTCACTTAAGTCCAATTGTCTCACCAATAAATAAATCAGAAAAAGATAGGTAGTCATTTGTCAGGGATATCATAGAAGGGATGCCTGTTCAAATATTCTAAAGAATCCTTAAGCTCTGTGATTCTAACATTAATTTTGGTTGTAATGGGAAGAATTGGCTAGAATTGAAGTTAAGTGAGAACTGGAGTCAAATCCTTGTCCAAGTGCTTATTAATTATGTGACTACAACCAAACTCATTAAATTCTCTAAACCTCAGTTTCCTCATCTATAAAATGGGATAATAACATAAGTACTATCTGTCCACCCCACATGGTTGATGTGAGATAAAGTGCTTTGTATGCTTTAAAGTGCTCTGTAAGCATGAGTTATAATTATTATCAAGTAACTTGCTGAAGGAAGGTCACACAATTAGTAATTGGCACTATATAAATGTGTTATTATAATTACAAAAAGATTTGCCCCAGGGTTCTTTTAAATTTTAATGGTATTCAATTTACAAAAATGTGATTTGCAGACAACTTTTCAAGAATAAGTTTATTATTGTAAACTTGCCCTTACCCTCCTTCCTCACTTTTAACCTTGATCCCATGATTCCACCTGGGGGTAGGAAAGCAACATTAAGTGAAGAGAAAATTCCCCTCTAGACTTAGCCATCAGGACCGCCTAAAGTAGTCAAGGGCTCCCTCCCTGACACAGGGTCAGTGAATTGTGCCCCATGATTAAAGCAAGGAGCTTGGGGCCTATGTGAATTGCATGCAGCAGGATGCAGGCACTGAAGGCCGACTGAGCCTCAGGCACACTGCACTGCCTTGGCAGCTTTCCTTTTTAAGTTTCATGTTGGCTTGTCAACCTCATCATCCTAAAACAGATAAACAAAGATTGGCAGTCTATCTGGATGCTGGCACTTTAGTCAGGGAACTACTGGATTTTCCTCTTAAATTATACTTTAATAAGCTTTCCAGAAGAAAGAGGACATGTGTGTCTTTATGTGATACATGCATGGGTGACATGAGATATCCCTCTCTTAGTCATGAAAAGTCAGGAATATTACTATATTAGTCATTTTTATATCATAGTTTATTAAAACATTTTGGGTTTTCCAGAGTGACAGCATTTTTCAATGCCAGCCTGCTAGAGTAGATTAGAAACTTCTGGGTTCAAGTCTTGCCTTTGAATTATACTAGCAAGGATGTGTCAGTAAAGATCACGGGCAAGTCATTTACCTGAACAATATCCCACCCCAGCATCTCTCTAAGACTGTTGGTTACAGATGATTTATATATGTATCTGTTGAAGGTTTTCCCCCACCTAGAGGTTCTACTTTGATGAAATCACAAGTCTGGATAAAAAAAAATTGTGTCATTATTATCATGTCATAATGAAAAGATTGAAGCACAGAAAGAGTTGGGAAGGTATCTTAGGGAGTCCTTAGTCCAAATGTTTTATCAAACATCTACAAAATCAAGCCTGCTTTTCTGAAGATTAGCCAATCAAAGACATCATCAGGATTAACCTGAAATCTCTTTTAAAAAGATAAAATGGAACCCTACAAAATCAACTAAAAACTATTAGAAATAATCCACAACTTTATCAAAGTTGCAGGATACAAAATAAATCCACAATAATCATCAGAATTTTTATATATCACTAGCAAAATCCAACAGCAAGAGATACAAAGAGAAATTCCATTTAAAATAACTGTCGATAGTATAAAATATTTGGGAATCTCTCTGCCAAGGGAAAGTCAGGAACTAATGAGCAAAACTACAAAATATTTTCCACACAAATAAAGTCAGATCTAAACAAATGGAAAAATATCAAGTGCTCTTGGATAGGTCAGATCTAAAACTATATTATAAAGCAGTGGAAATCAAAACCATTAGTTGATCAGTGGAATAGGTTAGGTTCACAGGACAAAATAGTCAATGACTATAGTAATCTAGTGTTTGACAAACCCAAAAACCTCAGCTTTTGGGATAAGAATTCACTATTTGACAAAAACTGCTGGGAAAATTGGAAACTAGTATGGAAGAAACTAGGCATTGATCCATACCTAGCACCATATACTGAGATAAAGTTGAAATGGATTCATGATCTGGACATAAAGAATTATATTATAAACAAATTAGAAGAACATAGGATAGTTTACCTCTCAGATCTGTGGAGGAGGAAGGAATTTGTGACCAAAAAAGAACTAGAGATCATTATTGATCACAAAATAGATAATTTTGATTATATCAAGTTAAAAAGGTTTTGTACAAACAAAACTAATGCAGACAATATTATAAGGGAAGCACTAAACTGGGAAAACATTTTTACATTCAAAGTTCTGATAAAGGTCTCATTTCTCAAATATATAGAGAATTAACTCATATTTATAAGAATTCAAGCCATTCTCCAATTGATAAATGCTCAAAAGATATAAGCAGACAATTTTCAGATGAAGAAATTGAAATTATTTCTAGTTATATGAAAAGGTACTCCAAATCACTATTGATCAGGGAAATGCAAATTAAGACAACTTGACAACTATGAGATACCACTACACATCTGTCAGATTGGCTAAGATGACAAGAAAAAAATAATGATGAATGTTGGAGGGGATGTGGGAAAACTGGGACACTGATACTTTGTTGGTGGAATTGTGAACGGATCCAACCATTCTGGAGAACAATTTGGAACTATGCCCAAAAAGTTATCAAACTGTGCATACCCTTTGACCCAGCAGTGTCTCTACTGGGCCTATATCCCAAAGAGATCTTAAAGGAAGGAAAGGGACCCATATTTGTGGCAGCCCTTTTTGTAGTGGCAAGAACCTGGAAACTGAATGGATACCCATCAATTGGAGAATGGCTAAATAAATTATGGTATATGAATGTTATGGAATATTATTGTTCTATAAGAAATGACCAACAAGATGATTTCAGAAAGGCCTGGAGAGACCTATATGAACTGATGCTAAGTGAAATGAGCAGAACCAGGAAATTATTACACATGGCAACAAGATTATATGATGATCAATTCTGATGGACATGATTCTCTCCAACAATGAGTTGATTCAAACCAGTTCCTACTTTTCGGTGATGAAGAAAGGCATATATATCCAGAGAGAGGCCAGTGGGAACTGAGTGTGGCTACAACACAGCATTTTAACACTTTCTGTTGATGTTTGCTTGCATTTTGTTTTCCTTCTTAGATTTTTTTTCTTTCTCTTTCTAGATCCAATTTTTCTTATACTGCAATATAATTGTATAGATATGTATACATATAGTGGATTTATCTATTTATTTTTAACATTTAACATGTATTAGACTACTTGCCATCTAGGGGAGGGAGTGAAGGAAAGAAGGGAAAAATTGGAACAGGAAGTTTTGCAAAGATCAATGTGGAAAACTCACTCATTTGTTCTGTAAATAAAAAGCTTTAATAAAAAAGAGAAAGTTAAAAATTTTTAAAAAGATAAAATGTTCTTTCTAAAAAGTTGACTAGTATAACATTTAAAGAATAATTCCTTCTGGTTTAATGTGAAACAATAGAAGGATCTTAAGGATATTCTCTGGATTTATGGCATTTCATTGTGTTAAATGCAAATGAACATGCTTTGAAAAATATAATGCACAATATAAGTCAGGAATAGATTTCAGGGGTCCATGGATGTGGATAGAAAAAAATGACATCTTTATTTTCACTAACCTTCATGTATTTTGAGGACAGTTAAGTGGCCAAGTGGAATCAATTTGACTCATTTTTGTGAGCTCAAATCCAGTCTCTTGACACTTACTAGTTGTGTGAGCCTAGACAAGTCATTTAATCCCATTTGCCTCAGTTCTCTCATCTATAAAATGAGCGGAAGAAGGAAATGGCCAACCACTTCATTATCTTTGTCCCAAAAAAAACAAAAAACAAAAACAAAAACAAAACCTCAAATGGGTTACAAGAGTAGGAAACAAGAGTAACAATAAAAACCATGTACTTTGAAATCCAATGACACAGGTCTCCTTGATGTTCCTCACAATATTTTTACCAACTGTTGCCCCCTGCCTGGAATTCTCTCTTTCTGTATTTCAGCTTCCTAGTTTACTGCAAGTCCCTAAAACTCATCTTCCACAGTATTTCTTTCTTGACTCCCTTTTAATGCCAGCATTTGATTAATTCCAATTTAGTTTGTATCTTACTTATAAATAGTTTTCATGGTATCTTCCCCATTAGACTGTCAGCTCCTTGAGAGTAGGAATCATATTTTTCCTTATTCCTAGTGCGTACACAATGCCTACAATATAATAGGTCATTAAGAAATGTTCATTGGTGAATAACCAATCTCTAAAATTTAGTATTTCTTTTGATTGTTATTTAAAATTTAAACATTATGAGAAGATGTCCATAACTTCACCAGAATGCCAACAGGGGCTATAACATACAAAAAGGATTAAGAACCCCTAAGTAGATTAAATTAGAGATAAAGAGGGGGCCTTAGAATTTGAAGTCCTGAATTAAAATCCCACCTTTGAAATGCTATATGTCCGGGCCAAGTCATTTAACCTAGCATTGCTCTGGGCTCTAAATGTTCCAACATTTTAAGTTTCTGAGAAAAAACTAATTGTTACCAAAGTACCAATGGGTTGTAGAAGGAATTTCTCTACCTGGGAGTTCCCTGTACCAATGAAATCACAGATCCAGTCTCTAATCCTATCAAAATGAAAGCCTTTTGAAGGTATAGACTGTTTTCCTATTTTATCTTATTATACTCAGTACCAAATATATCAACATAAATAGGCATTTAATAAATTATTATTGAATGAATGAAAGTGCTATTGTTAATATTTTCAATGTGCTCACAGTAAAATCCAAGTGAAATGACTCACAGAGGTATGGATATATAGCCCTGGATTCTCTTGTGCTCAAGCAAGGGATTTCCCTACCAAGGTATTGAAGGGTATCAAGTAAATACCCAATGACAGACTGGAGATCACTTGTTACATAAGGACTAGCCTGGTTAAATTTGAAGAGGATTGGCAATCAAAAAATGAATGGTTTTTAGCTACAGCTAAATGTGAGAACTATCTACTCAGATACAGAATTTCAACCTGTATTTTAATGAGGGGAGGACCTATGTCAATGTGATCACAACTCCTTGAAATGTTTCTACTACTATTATTCAGCTGAAAAATTTATACATTTTCATTTAACTTTTAGCCCTTACTTCTTGATATTTAAATGATATCCATACCATAAATTTAAACTATCCATATGTGTTCTAGGTCCCAGCTTCTTAACTGTGGCTCCCAACTCCATAAGGGGTTCTGTAACTGAATGTGGGGTCACAAAATTATAATTTATTATCAGTAAATTTTGATTTTTATACCTATTTTATATGAAAATTTCTTGGGCAAAAGGGGGTCGGGAGTGGAAAAGGGGTCTAGCCTTTGTCAGTGACTATCCAACTCAACTTAATCTTGTTAGGTATGCTATAGAGGGAGCTTTCAGTCAGATTAGCCTCTGAGACTAATTATTAAGCAGTGTCTGTGGGCTCAAAGCAGAAGAAACAAGTATTAAAAAGGCAAAATCTCTATTTTCCAGGGGACTTTTCAGTGATTCTATAAAAAGTGTACATTCCTACATTATTATATATCTCCAGAAAGAAACTTAGGCTTCATTTTTTCTAACTATACAATCCCACTCATCCATTTCTTTGAAGATTAGTCTAGTTGACAATGTAAAAACATCCAATAAATCCAAATCTCACATCTAGAATTGCCACTTGCAAAAGTTAGACAATGGTCCTGTTTATGATCACCAGTAATTTGGGAGCCAAATATTGAATGTTACTAGTGATTAGTAATTTTTTTTCCTTAAGATTTATAGTTTACTGACCTAAAATGAAGAATCAGTCAGAAATTGGACCTGCTCCATTTCTGAGTTAAGGCAGTTGACCCCTCCTTCAGCAACCTCCTGGCTCTTCTTACTATATTCATGCCAGGCTTAGTGTAGACATTTTATTGGTTTATCTTAGAGATGTCAAACTCATGGCAGGGGCTCACAGATCTCAGGAGTGCAATCAGATTAAACATTTATTAAATACCTACTATTTGCTAGGTACTGTACTAAGGACTGGGAAACAAAGAAAAGATAGTTCCTACTCTCAAGGAGCTTGCAGTCTAATGCTAGAGATAACATGAAAACAATGGCATTCAATCAAACTATATATGGGATAAATTAAATATAATTAACAAAGAGAAATTATATTGGAAAGAACATAAAAGTGAGGAAATGATGACCAGATTTTGGCCTGGAAGGAAATATAGAGCTCATTGGGACTTCAGTTTGCAAGTGGAAGAAGTCATCTGGTCTAACTTCTCTCCCTCACCACCTTCTCATAAAACTGAGGCCCAGAAAAGTGAAATGACCTGCTTCAGCTCACACAAGCAATAAAAAGCAGAATCAGGATCTGACTCCAGATTTTCAGATTATAAATCAGAACTCCCCCTAATGTGCCCATCCTTCCCATTGTATGGTATTCTAACCCAACCCTCTCATTATGTAGAGGAGGAACCTGAAAACCAGAAAAGAAAAATGAGACTTGCCCAATGTTGGACAAGCATCCAACAGCAGATGTGGGATTTAAACTCACATTTTATTTTACTCCAAATACAGAGCTTATTATGCTATAAATCTTTTCGATGGGAGCAGAGAGGATAGAGATCCTGTCTACTTTAAACATCCATAAATAGCTTCTCAGATTTTGATTTCACTATATCACTCACATCCTGTCCCTCAGCTTCCTTTAATTCTCCTTCTTTTGCCAACAAGACTGAAAACATGGTCATGCAACAGCTCAGCAGGGGTCCCACCAGGCCCATGAATCATCCTAACATCTATCCTTTCCCCTGGGCTTCTAGCATCCACTGCCATCTGGTACACATACACATACACACACACACACACACACTTTTCTGGTGGGTGGTAGGTGTTTCAGAAATGACCAGAAGTAGCCATATTTCCACTGATTTAAGCTGGGCCCAAAGTGCCTCGATGTCTAAAGAGATGTTTGGAGAATTTTAAAATATAAGTTTTGACCAGTTCAGCCGATACAGTAAGAATTAAAATGCTTTTCCACTGAGTGGCAAAGCAAGAGGGAGATACAAAAAAACATGTCAGCCAGTCCTGTCTTTTCTTGGTCTTCAGTCAGAGCTGCCTCATCAGCTTCCAAAGCATTTTGCTTTTTCACGGCAGGAGATTAAAACGCTTTTTTTCCAGACATGATAGCTTAGGTCCTCCCCAAACAGTGGGGAGCTGCCTGTCTTCCAGTGATATCTTTCATCTTCGTTTACATTTCTTTCTTTCAAGCTTAATCAATTTATGGTGTTCAGAGGTGGTATATCATGGCATCTGTATGGATGAATGGATGGGAGAGGTGGCAAAGGTTGGCACGAAGAAAATGATGAAAGCAGGACTCCTCATGACATCTCACTTGTGTGCCAGAAAAACTGCCAAATTATCTGTCAAAAATAGACTTTTCCTCCTGCAATAAGTAGACATATTTGGAGTAGAGATATTGGTTAACAAAGCACTTTTATAACCCTAAGACACTGAAGTAGGAGTCAGGAGAACTGGATTCTAGACCTGGATCTGCCAATTTTGTAATGCTGGATAAGCTGCCTCTCTTCCGCCTCAGTTACCTCATCTGTAAAATGGGGGGATTAGATTAAGATTGCTGATGAGAACTGGTTAGACAGGACCCTAACCCCAATGGAAAAAGGACCCCAATCAAATAGAAATAGCCAAATGAATGATAAATCCATAGCCTCTGACACCCAACTGAATTCTACCATGTCTCAAACATCTCCTCACTATGCCATTCAATTAAATTCTGGTTCCCCATTCTGTGAACCTTGGAGTCTTCCCCTGGGTCCAGGGACTCTGATAGGTGAATTTTTATTTTAATGTACCTAGAACCAGGCCAGAAAAGCTTAAGCTTTTCTTATCCATCTCCCTACTTTTTGTACTTTCTCCTCGACTCTATTAGTTCCTTTATATGTATTCTTTCCCCCATTACAATGCAAACTCTTTGAGGACAGAAACTGTCTTTTTTTATTTGCTTGTGTTTGTATTTCCAGTACTTAGCACAGTGCTTGACACATAGTATTTAATAAATGTTTATACTATCATGTATCTATCCATCTATTATCTATCTATATTTCTGTGTTTATTAGTCTTTACCTAATCTACTTTTGAGCCTATAGTCTCCTCACTCTAGAATAGTATATTTATTAAAGATTTCAGCCTCCTTGTCTACTTCAAGTTGAAACTATATGGATTCCACACTTCTTTGGGTCACTTCAGACTGATTTGTGTTCTAGATAGAGCCAATTTTCCAATTTAGGTTTCTATGTGTACTTTTATTTCCTAGAACTGGAGAAAAAGTAGAAGGCAGGTTTGGCAGTAAAGTCAAACTGTGTCTCCTTGTATCCTTTTTGTTTTCCATCAGTGGTTCCTGTGCTGTTAAAAAGACCTATGACCCTCTATTCTCTTTAGGATAAACTATAATTCTACCGATTGGCCTTTAAAGTCCTTAAGAATATGGCTTGGGGCTACATTTCAAGAAATATTTTTCTCCTTCATGGATGTTATATCCCAGCTGAACTGGTTTATTTCCTATTTCCTGGACACGGCATTCAATCTCTTCCCACTATGCCTGAATGACTAGAATGGATGCTCTTCTAATTTTTACTCATTAGAATCTTTAGCTTTACTCAAAGTTCAAGGATCGTCCATCCTCAAAAGCTTTCTTAAATCCCCCTAATTGTTAGCATTTTCACCTTCCTTGGCTTGTTTTTTTTTTATTTAATGATGGTATTTCTATAGGGATGCCAGTCCTGAGACAACTTCTTGATTTAGTTGCCAATATGTCTTGGATTGTTTGGATTGCTGACATCATATCAGACATTGGAGTACTGCACAGAACTCAAAGGTGAAGGAGAAAGGCAGAGAAGTGACAGATAACATATATCCATCCACACTAGTAGCTCTTCCCTTGTCAGGGTCAGACTTACGGCACCTTATGAATAGTAGCATCTGGAGTGTTTGAGCAGTATCCCTTTTCAGTGCAGGGCTAAACAAGGATTGGCGTAAGCTAAACCATGAAGCAGAGTTCTAGAGCCCTAGATCAGCACTGCTGAGAGGGACTCTGAAGCCAGAAATGCTTCTGTCCAAGTTTCCCACGAGCGGAAAAAATGAAAATCTCCCAGTTTCTACAGCAGTGGGTCATTGGCTTTCTTCTGCTTTTGCTTTTTTACGAGCTGATAGTTATTATTATAAGAAACCCAACTTTGAGGTCAGTTCTAGGAAGCTAGAAGACTGAAGAAAGTAAAAATGAATTCCAACTTGAAAGGAGAGGAACAACCCAATTTTGTAAGCAGTTCTTGGTACTTGGGAAACTAAAGAAAGTAGAAATGGACTCCAAAGTGAAAAGACCTTACCTATGAGTGACAAACCATGATTAACACTGACTCCTAGATCGAAGGTTCACAACTTGGGCTCCCTGAAGTTCTTTAAAAATATACATAGTGTAATAATGCATCTCAATATAATTTATTTCCTTTGTAATCCTATGTATTTTATTATTTTATGTATTTAAAAACATTATTCTGAGATGGAATCCACAGTCTTCACCAACATACACACAAAAAATGTCAAGAACTATTTTAGACAAAGAACCTGGAATGAAACTATGAGGAATGAAGTGCTGAATGATTGACTATCACAAATTCCAAATCTTGGAGCTTCAGAAGAAAGCAAGTCTCTGTAAAAGGAATGTACAGAATATACTTATTACAGATATTTACATATTTGTATCCCTCGGGAGATATAAACTTCTTGAGGATAGGGATTATTAATCATCTTTTTCTTTGTATCCTACCATACTGAATTGCACATAGTAGGGCCTTAATAATGCTTGGTGATTGAATTTTATTGAGATAAGCTGTAGTTAGATTAAAGGCTTAGGATTTTAGAGTTGGAAGGAACCTTAGAGTTCATTTAATTTAACCCATACCTGAAAAAAAAAATCCCTACTATGGCCTCCTTGGCAAGAGATCACTTAGCCTCTGTTTAAAGACCTCTACTCAGGAGAGATACCTATCATCTGTTGAGCCAGATCATTCTATTTTGGGTTAATTCTAATTGTTAAAAAGACTTTCCTGACTTTCACCCTAACTTTTTCTCATTGCAACTTTCACCCTTGTTGCTCCTGGTTTTTCTTGATGGGACTAAACACAACATGTTTCTATTCTTTGAAATCAAGAAATCTAAAATTGTAAATAATTCTCGTGTAGAGGTTAATGGAGAATTAGCCAAACTAGGGACAGCCAAATCTCTAAGGGATCTGTTTCCTTCTCTGGAAGCCTAAAGACTATCAAGTCCCAGATTTCAATATTCTCCCTGATTATATTCTTAATTGCCCCTTCACCAAACCCAGGTTTTTTATAAAAGACCTTAAACCTTCCCTACTGCTTTAAGCATAAGCAGAATAGCTTGTCTGACTTTTTGTGAAAACATCCCCAAATCCAAAAACTACTGCTAGGAACCTGGACACAAGGTCAGATAGCACAAGAGATATAGAATTTTTTTTCTTCCAGCATTCTTATTCTTACAATAATCTTTAACATAAATTGAACTCTTAGAACACATATCTTAATGTAAAATACTTGTCTTTGCTCTCAATTGATAAAAGACATTTTCCTCAGAATATACATTTTCTACATCCAAAGTATTTTGTCCTACTTGTGAGTTCAGAGAGCAATATCCAATCTTTCAGCTAATATATATTCAATGAAGACCTATTGGGTGCCCACATCTGTAAACATGCAGAGGAAGTTACAAATGGGAAATGTAATACTTGCTACCCTGGCCCCACTGCCTGAAAGCCAAATTTATAATACATATCACCCAATCCCCCTGGGATTTCCAGTACCCTTAAATGAGATTTAGGTGTAACTAGGCTCACGGCACTGATGGGTGCTCCCTCAGCTATAGGTAGAGTCTTGACTTTTGCCTTGTCCCTAGACTTCAGTGACTGGAAGAAAGTATGAGGTTAACAATTTTGTGCAATTTTGTCTCCACTTAAATCCTCAAGATGTCATTGTTCCTTTTCAAAAAGGACATGCAATAGTGAGGTGGAGTTCTCTGCACCCTAGCTCTATTTAACCACCAAAAGTCAAACTAGCTTTTACAGAGAAATATCTACTTAGAAATATGCAAACATACTCACCAGTATTTGGACCTTAATCTTCTTCTCCCTTCACCATCTCAAATTTCAGGGAAGAGGAATAGGATTAGGTTCATAGTCTAAACTAAACTAAAGTTCAATTTCTTAAATTACAATTCCAAAATCCAAGTAACAAAGCTAAAGCCCCAGGCATCCTGGCATCTCTGGGTCTGGCTGGTTAGTTGCAAAAGTTCATCTGAAATCCTGGCTCCAAAATCACCATATCTCAAAGTCCCAGTGTGAGTGAAGATCATCAGTTGCACCTGAAACTGAGAAGAACAAATTAAATAGAATAGAGAATTTATATACATTTCTTGGAACTGGGATAAAAAAAAAGAGAGGTGGGAAGGTATCTTCACATCCCCATTTAGTTTACAATGATCCTGTTGTAAATAAATTATAATCTTCACTTTCCGAATGGAGCAGGAAAGAGACTAGGAAAGACAGTGACTATCTATCTTTATCTGGCCAGTTTTAATATAACCAAAGGAAGTTACTTTAATATACATGGTAGGAGGAAGTAGTCTTCTATATTAGATAATTTGGGCAAGTGCAGGAAAAGTACCCTTGCAGAAGCATAAGACATATCTTTGCTCTGAAGGATAATCTAATTATCAATAAACATATAATATAATGACTTATATGAAATCAAGAACTATTCAACATATAATCATAAAGTGCTAAACTATTACAATGAAATATGATTTGAAGGGCTATAGAAGCCCAGACACAGGAGATACCACTTTAGGCTAGAGGAAAAAGAAATCTGTATGTACTCTGTACAATTCTGTATGAAATGTATTAGTAAATCAATATTTTTAGGATGGTAATGAAGAAGAGGAAAAATATAGTATATTGCATGGAATGCTAGATTTGGAGGCAAGAAAACCTGAATTTGAATCTATTCTTAGATACTGAAGGTTGTATGACCACAGGTAAGACACTCAATCTCTATGAGCTTTTTCCCCATCTATAAAGTAAGGATTGTAATAATAATGGCCTCAGAGAATCATAGTGAGGATTGAAAGAAATAATATAAATATTATTTCATTTGCAATCCCTGTTTTACCATATAAATATAAGAAAAGGAGAAGGAAGAGGAAGAAGAAATAGAAGAAGAGGAAAGGAAGAGGAGGAGGAGGAATAAAGGAAGAGGAAGAAAAAAGGAAGAAGAGGAGGAGAAGGAAGAAGAAAAGGAAGAAGAGAAGTCAACAATGACGCTGGTAAAAATGACAAAATTTACCAAGTGTTGTACTGCCTTTCAAGAAGTTCAATGCCCACCTGGTTTCTCTTTTTACTTCACAGTGTAACTCATTGAAATGTGTCCTACAGTTCAAGTTCAGAGAGTTGGGTTCTGTTTCACAGTGTGACTAGGGAGCAGTCATTTCATTGCTCTTGGTCTTAGGTTTCCTGTCAGTAAAATGGAAATAAAACCTCTGTTCTCTCCTTACCTCTAGGGAGGTATTTGTGAGGAATAATAAGACAATGTCTATAAAGTGCCTTAAGTACTTCGGGGAAAGATACTGGCAAAATACCAAATGATAATAATAACACCATCATCACCATCCACATTATTCATGGACTGAGAGGGGGAAGCAGCTGCTGATAGTCTCCTTGCTCTGTGGGAAGAAGACTTCAGCTGTATTTCTCATTTCAAATCTATAACTAGTGTCAACTATGTTTTATGTAATAGGTCAAAGCCAGTAAATACATTATATTGGAAGTGGGACATCCACCCATAAGTCTTTAATGAAATCTGAATTTGTATGCCCAACAAAAAGAGGAAATGTACAAAATTTTACTTCTAATTATCCCATTACAATGTTCAAAGTGAGGAGACTAGAGGATTAACAGTTCTTGAGCACGTTCTTTTTGTGTCATGGGCTATTCTCCCCCTCCTTCTAAAGAGGTATAAGCTGTCCCAGAATGCATTTCCAACCTTCTCCTCCTTTTTCTAGTCATCAACATTACCCTAATTTTAACTTACTAGATAGGAAAGGTTTCAGAAATCCTCTGGTTCAACCTTCTGGTTTTAACCTGCCCAAGGTCACTGGTAGTAAATAGCAAAGTTGGGATGGTACCCAGAACTTCCGACTTTAACTTTAGTGTATGTGTTTCTATCCTATCTCTCAATTTTCTATGCTTTTCAATCCATTCATCCCCCAAAATTTAAACTGGCCATCAGGTTAGTCATAGAAATGGTGATGGGGAAAGGAGATGAGAAGAAAATAATGTCAAAACTAGAGATGAGAAAAGAAGTGAAATCATCCTTTGTGACCTTCATTTCTTTTTTTCTTTTTTATTAAAGCTTTTTATTTAAAAAACATATGCATAGGTAATTTTTCAACACTGACCCCTGAAAAGCTTTCTGTTACAAATGTTTCCCTCCTTTCCCCCAACCCTCTCCCCTAGATGGCAGGAAGTGTAATACATGTTAATTATGTTAAAATGCATGGCAAATCAAATATATGTATACATATTTATATAGTTATCTTGCTACTCAAGAAAAATCAGATCTACAAGGAAAAAAAACCTGAGAAGGAAAACAAAATGCAAGCAAACATCAATAGAGAGTGTGAAAATGCTATGTTGTGGTCCACACTCAGTTCCCACAGTCCTCTCTCTGGGTGTAGATGTCTTTCTTCATCACTGAACAGTTGGAACTGGTTTGAAACATTTCATTGTTGCAGAGAGCCATGTCCATCAGAACTGATCATCATACAATCTTGCTGTGTATAATGATCTCCTGCTTCTGCTCATTTCACTCAGCATCAGTTCATGCAAGTCTCTCCAGGCCTCTCTGAAATCGTCCTGCTGGTCGTTTCTTATAGAACAATAATATTCCATGACATTCAGCCATTCTCCAATTGATGGGCATCCATTCAGTTTCCAGTTTCTAGCCACTATAAAAAGGGCTGCCACAAACATTCTTGCACATGTGGGGCCCTTTCCTTCCTTTAAGATTTCTTTGGTATATAGGCCCATTAGAAACACTGCTGAGTCAAAGGGTATACACAGTTTGATAACTTTTTGAGCATAGTTCCAAATTGCTCTCCAGAATGGCTGGATCCGTTCACAGTTCCACCAACAATGTATCAGAGTCCCAGTTTTCCCACATCCCCTCCAACATTCATCATTATCTTTTCCTGTCATCTTAGTCAATCTGACAGGTATGTAGTGGTACCTCAGAGTTGTCTTAATTTACATTTCTCTGATCAATAGTGATTCGGAGCACTTTTTCATATGACTAGAAATAGTTTTAATTTCATCATCTGAAAATTGTCTGTTCATATGCTTTGACCATTTATCGATTGGAGAATTGTGACCTTCATTTCAAGCCTTAATCCTAATGCAAATATTAAAAGCTTGTAAAAGAGTTGTGCATTGTATCTAAAGGCCTTCACCTGCAATGGAGATAGCGGGGAATAGATTGAAGTTCAGGACCTTATAAAATTATGGGATCTGCTCCAGTATACCCACCAATAGCCAAATATGTTAAGGATCCAGAAGAAATTATTTTCATCAGTGTCCTCAACCAGAATTGAAGAGGAGGAAGAGGAAGAAAAAATAGAAGAAGAGGAAAATTGGGCTGCTACTATCTGATCCAATCTATAGAGTATTAGCAAGCTCCTGGTGCTGTAGTAGAAAGAGAACTGGGATTGGAAGAAAAAAATACCAAAAACCTGTTTTCCAGTCCTAGTAAGCTATATGACCCCTAGCAAATAATCACTCTGTCACAATTGTCTCATCTCCCAAGTAAAGAGTTTAAACTAAATTATGTCAATCAATGGTCACTTCTAGTCCTGAATCTGATGATTTTCTAAATCCTATACAATACATTCTTCTTACTAAAAGGTTGTTCAATGGGGATTGAGAATCAAAGAGGGAACAGATGTGAAAAATAGAGGATTGACTGAGCAGCCAAGATACCAGGGAATATATTTAGGCAACTGAGATTGATGTAACATCCTCTCAAGGCACTTTCACTATCAATCTCCAGTCACTGATTGACTGTGAAAGCTGCCTTAAATTTATTGTTTCTGAAGCCAGATCTGTGGGGTTCTTCCTAAGTGAAAGTGGCCTTTTTTGGCCCATTTTACTTCCCTAGCAGTCAAATTGATGGGACACAGCTTGTGGCCAGAGTAAAGCAGTCAGCCTTGGCTTCAGAAAAGAATCATAAACCTTCTGTGGCTCCACAAAATCTGAATTGGGTACATTTAAAAGCCCTACTTGCTAGGTTCAGAGACAGTGACATCTTGTCAATTGTTTTTTTTTTTTCAAATTTCAAGTTGAAGTTTGATGTTGAATTAAAAATTTTGCCAGGGGCTGCCTGCAGGGCCCCTAGGCTTTAACAGTGGCAGCATCTGCCAAGGGAGACCCGCAGGTCCTTTCCTAGACTGTGGCAATGTACAACTAGCATCTGAGCACAGCAGAGGAAAGGGAAAACATGTGTGTGAAGAGAAACTAAAGTATTACTCCTTAAAAAAAGAAACAACTTAAAACTCTGTCCATTTTATTTGGCTTTTAAGATTAATGCATCAGGGGCTTCTTATGTTGGAGGGGGGCAGGACAATAAGAGAGCAAAGGCTTGTGGGAAAAATGTCCAAATCCATTAAATCTTGTGTAGATACTTCAGTACCTAATGACAGGCAGAGTGGAAGGCTTAAACATTGAGCCAGTGAACAGATTTTTGAAACTGTACTAATGCTAATTCCTTGCTCAGTACCAGGATTGGTCCTATGTATTTAAGAGAGGTAAAGTTGCACAAAGTAGTCAGCCTTACCTCTCTACTAAAGCCCCACTGTCCCATGACAGGACAATGTCAAAACAACTGGTGATGACTCAGGATGCAGTGAATGACCTTGGTGTATTTCATGTCCACCACACCTGCTTCAGCGGCCTTCAGGGCCGTTGGAACAAATTGTTCTCATCTGCCCATCCCACCAGGGGAAGTCTTTACATGCTGGGGAAAAACACCCCCCTACCTCACCATAGGGTTTGAGACCCTTTGGCTACCCTCAATCGGTTTAGTCTGTTCGCTGAAACAGTTTGCTGGGATGTGACCACTGTATATGCTACAGCTTTTTGGAGCCACAGGTGAGTTAGGACATTGTAAAGGGTTCAGCAGCCTTCACAGCAGAGGTACTAGTCTTTCCTGTACACACCCTGCACCCCTTTGATATGTGAATTCAACTGTGTCATCTCCAACTTCAGGTGATTTCTTCTATTAAGAAATCATACATGTGATAACAGAGATCAATTGCCTTGCTTCATATGCATGTGGGCTTGAGTATGTCAATTGCTCTGTGGGATTAAAGTATATTTTTGTGGTGAGTTAAGACTGCTAAGAGCAGTTGACAGAAGCAGATGATTCTAAAAAACTGTCCAACTCTTAATAATATGTGCTTTCCTATTATAGATGTGATTATGGTACAAAGCCAAAGTGGTTTTTCTAAAAAGGTTGAGTCAAAGCCTCAGTTTCCTACAAGAAGTGTGGTTATTGGGTCAAGATCAAAAGGCCTAGGAAATCATCCATTCCTCTGCTTTCAGGTAGGAACATATCTATTATTGACTTGCTTTGATACTTGGATGGCTCTGTGATCTCCCAGTGATGCAGATCAAAACCCATCCCCACCTCAATCTGAGCTATTCTTGTCATCTTGTTTTTTAGCCTTCCAGAGTAGACTGCAAAATTCCTACAATATAGTGTTTCATAATCTATAACAGCAGGAAGTTTTTCTTATTGCTTATCCAAATATTTCATTGTCCTGTGTAAGTCTTTTTCATTTTGTCCATTCCTGGAAGCATACCTTTCCTCCAGGGCAGTGCTGGAGCCAGCTTGAGCCAGCTAATGAGAGCCAATTGTTAAATTTTCATATGAACATTTAAACCTTAGAAATCAGCAAATATTAAAAATCAGAGCTGTAATTATTGCTTTGTTTATTCCATTTCTTGGTTCTGGGAATTTTCACTGGAATGCTTTTCCTCTTCATTTCCACCTTCTGGATTCCTTGAAGTCCCAATAAAAATTCTACCTTCCACAGGAAATTTTTTCCAATCTCTCCTAATTCTAATGCTTTCCCTAAGGTGCTCTGTATTATTTCTGTAAATAATTTTTATATATAGTTGTGTGCATGTTATCTTCCGTGAGCTACTCAAAAACAAGAACTATCTTTTGCTTTTCTTTGTATCCCCAGCACCTAGCATAGTGCCTGGCGCATAGTGGGCACATAATAAATGCTTATTAACTGGCTGTCTAATATTAATAGGGCCCTAGTAAGGGCCCCTATTTCTTAATTGACTCTCTATCCCAATACCTGGCTATTTCAAACCTTCTCTTCCTTCCTCAAGCCACCTACATAGTCCCCATCACCTTTAGCAATTTTTTTAGATTTGCAATTTCATGTACAGTCACCTTTCCCCCCTATTCTTCTATGTAATGAAAATGCTTGTTTTATTTCTTAAGTTCAGAATACAGTAAATAAAATTTACAAAAATCTTTTATTGAGAAAATAGAAGTCATCCATTATGAGCTCTAATTCCTCTTCAATTCTATGCCTCAAACTCTTACACCATCCCCCATTCATTCCTCTTTTGATCCAGTCTTTGTACCAAAGTTAATCTGTAATATTTGTGCTCTTAACCTCATCCCTTGCTATCCCCTATAGCTTCTCAAATAGCCACATTCCCACTCTACTCTTCAACCTTTCTCTATCTTTCTCCCACAGTGGCAGCAAGGGTAAGCTGTTGGACTTGGAGTCAGGGCTGAATTTATATACTGTTTCAAACACTTATGTAACTTCATGATCTTAGGCAAGACTCTTTTTACCCTTTCTCAACCTTAATTTCTTACCTAAAAATGGGGGACGCAATAATAGTCTCTAAATTTTAGGGTTGCTGTGAGGACTAAATGAAAGAACAAAGGTAAAGTACTTTACACACTTTACAATATAAATATAAACCACCCCCTATTGCCTGTAAGCATACCAGTTCTCCTCCCATCCTTAATAAAGCTTTATAATGCCCCCAAGTCACTGTCCTACATTCCTCCTCCATCTCCCAGGCAGATTCCTAGAAAAAACTATCTATACTTGTTTACATTTCCTCATCTCCCTTTTATTGCCTCCTTATCCGACTTCTGGCATTGCCACTGAACTGAAACAATTCTCTCCTTGATGAGTGATGTTCTCAATGACTACTTCTCATGGCCTTTGGGCGGGGGGAGATATCAGTTTTTATCCCTCTGAAGCATTTGATACTTCTTGGACAGGCTGCTTTCTTTTTTTTTCTGGTCTTTTTTCCTGTTTTTTTTTCCTCCCCATTCAACGACTGGACATCTCCACCTAGAAGACCCACAAGCAATTCAAACACATGTACAAAATGGAATTCTTTTCCCCAAGCTTACCCATGCTCTTCCTATCTTCCTACCTTCCCATCTTCCTATCACCCAGATTTGTAGTCTCAATGGTTATTCTCAGCCCATCACTTTCCCTCATACTCCATATCTAATCAGTTGCCAAAGCTTATAAATAATACCCCTTCCCTCTGTTAGATCATTACCTTTTCTCTTATACCATCATCATTCCAGTTAAGGCCCTTATCACCATTCACCTGAACTGTGAGCTTTCTAATTGATCTCTTCTTCTAACTGAGCCCTCTGTTCTCTCCCTTCTCTCCTCCCTGAATCCATCTTTAACATAGCTGTCAAATTGATACCCTAAAATATGTCACTCCACTGTTCATAAATCTTTAGTAGCTCCCTATTACAACTCCTCTGTCTAGCATTATCTCCTACTAGTCTGAAAACATGTTATTCCCTTTCATTCTCTTTGTTCTAGCTAAACTGGCCCACTTGTTAACTGTACTGTAGTGTGTTGGAGCCAGCTCAGACTGGCTCTCCCAAGCCAATTATTAAATTTTCAATATAAGCACTTACACCTTGGAAATTGGCAAGTGCTACAAATTAGGGCTTGATTTATTATCATTTTGTTGATTGCCTAGGCTTAAGAAAGTGATGGATGAAACTTTAAAGTATGCCATGAAATTCTGGAGAGCCAGATACTCAACATTTACCAGAGTGCACCTGTCTGTCCAGAACATCTCATCTTTCATTTCTATGCTTTTGTCCAGGCCTGGAATGCTGTCCATCTGTACCCTTGGGAACCGTCCCTTCAAGGTTCAGTTCAGGTGCCTTCTATTACACAGGCTTTTTAAATTAATTAATTAATTAATTTTTTATTAAGCTTTTTATTTGTATAACATATGTATGGGTAGTTCCCCAACATTGATCTTTACAAAGCTTTCCAATACAAATTTTACCCCCAGTCCCCTCCCCTCCCCTAGATGGCAGGAAGTCCACTACATG